>ML778994.1:803873-866824 GCA_009831015.1 Picea engelmannii
GAAATATAATTAAGTCATGTGATGAATCGCAGGATGGAGAGGAGCAACATTGGAGGCACCCCATCACTCAAAGGTATGGATCTTGTTAAGGACTGGTTTAAGGTGATTTTTGGTTGATTTATGACTATCATGATATTTCGTAACGAATGTGGAGATCAATGATTTTTTTTAGGAAATTTGAATTTAAGAAGACAAAGTTATGTTGACTCCATGAGTGTTAAGGATGCATGGAAGTGGGCACAATCCCCAAGGTATGTCTCTCTAGCCAACACTGTTGCTAGCCTAAATTAATGTAATACACATTGAATGCGGTGACCATGAGGTTCATCATCCTCTTCATATGATTCTTGCTCCTCCTAGGAGGTTTGAACCTCCTAACCTAACCTAGGCTACCCCTACATACCTCAACATACCCTAAACCTAACCTACATCCTAAGCCTAGCAATCCTAGACTCTTAGTGGCCTAACGCAAGACATCTAGACCTAATCTCTATAGCTCCCTAAAGCTACTAACTTGGCACTCAATTTAGGACTGACATAACTATTACAAAGATAGTCCCACCATTTTAATGCTAGATATAGATTCACTTCGACACAGTCCCCCATTCTTGGAAGTTTTGGGGCGATTAATATATCATTTGATTTATTGCAATGTCTAGAACAACATACCATTGTAACTGACTAAAGCCAATAACTTGGATCATGTCCCTTCTAACTAGATTAAGATATTAAGTTCCATATAAGTATAACTTGTGATTGTTGTTGTCACCATGTTTGTGTGGGTTTGTTCTTTTGGTCACTTGTTTATTAAATATTTCCTTGAGCTAATGATATAGTTGAACCTATGACAAGCACACAATTGTAATTATGTTCCCTATAGTTAAGTGCAACTTATAATCATTTATCATAAATAAGGAAATGATATTTTTCTTAAATTTGAACTTGAGTCCTAGTTGATGCCATAATTTAGATTTATGTGTTGTGTGGTGATTAATTGTAGCAATGGGAATAACTTCTCATCATTCAATTGAGTTCAGTAATGAGGTGTGTATTGTCTTTGTCCAGACTATGAATAGGATATTTAAAACAATCCAATATCAAGGTTCCTATTCCATTCCACATGCCCTGCGAGTGGAAGGAATGCCCTTTTTAATACTAGAACCCCTTGTCCATCTGATGAATGTGTTCTTTTTTTAACCAATTCTCTCCAAGGTGATATTGTTTACTTATTATTTCACTGTCTATGTCTACCTTTGGTGTCATCGCCTATGTTATCCACTTTTGTTGTAATTTCAGGGTAACTATAAATACAATTATATTTTGAGGATGATTCATCTTTGCATCCATGAATTGGATATCTACAATTGAAATCTTTGAGTGTGAAAATTATTCCACTTTTTTTTCTGAGTGGTGGGTGTGTCATGTTCAACACTGGTAGTCCCTTCTTTGTTATGTTAAAACAAAAGACCTAGTTTACTTTTGTTTGTGTATATAAGATATCCACCCTTTGTGTCAACACTTCATTTATGTCCTCTACTACCTACACTCTTGTCGTTCTCTCTCTACCTTCTTTTGGTATCCATACTAGATAATCCTAACTCATCTTATCATGAAAATGTTGGGATACAGGGGATAGATCTTACATGGACCTCTAAGGATGGATCATATTAAGCTAATCACTTCCTTTCTTCTCTCGATCAAAATAGTTAGTGGAAATGAGTGGTAGGAACAGACCTAGGTCACACCAAATACTAAATTGGATGGGCTATGCACTTTTATTCAACCTCCATCTAGAAGACCTACCCCCACTAGGATTTTGAGGAGATCTCTTTCTTATCACAATTCATTTTCCACTACAAACCCCCTTCATGAAACCAACCTTCAATCGCTAGGTATTTTTAATTTCACCCATGGTTACATAGTCAAGTCCTCTCAAATATGGATTGTCCCCTAAAGACATTGTTAGGCAATGAATTGACTAATCTGTGGTTGGTGACTCACTGTGGAAATCATCTTCTCCCTTCTCTACTTTTAGTACTATTTTTGTAGTGACATCAAGGACTTCAACTTCTAACGAGGATGAACATCCCTTTTTCATGTTACATATGAAATTTCCATTTTGTCATTTCTCTTTTTCAGTAGTTTAACTTATTTTGTTTTATAGTTCAGCTTCTAGGAGATGCTACTATGATCCCACAATGGGTCACTACTCAATTGTACTTTTGAGTCCCATTGACCTACCTTTGAGGTCATTAGTGAACATTGATAAAATTATCATATATTGGTATTCTTACATTTCCCTAAAATTATCATATCAGAAGACAGGTATCCTAACATAAAAAAGGATCAAGAAAATTATTTCCAGTAAATCCATAATCATTCATTTGTAAAGAAAATATCTATTGCACCTTGAGAAGCTCCCCAAAGGAAAGAAACATGCCATACATTTAGTAAAATGGGGATCAAAATTTTTTGTAGTTATTTATAATATTCATTTAAAGGGAGGCATTACTTAGGTCCAATTAATAATAAGTTGCTTATATGTCAGCATTTTGAGAAGATCAAGAATTGCTACTTAAGTGGTGTTGATATTAATAATACACATGCTTGGTTTGAACACAATTTTATTGGAATGGTAAATATTAAAATTGTTTCAAGGAATTTCCTTTGGACAACACTCGTTATGAAGTTTGTTGTCCATATTCATTAGCAACCTACCCTAACCTAGCCACCACTCTAAACTATTAGACTCCTAACGCAATATTTTTAGGCCTCTCTCCTACTATCCTAAAAACTCACGTCCATCCTCAGGACTGTCTACCATTTGACTGTCCTAAGATATTTTTGCAGTCCCAACCTACCTAACGTTGACCTATTTTCATATTAGCTCACCCTAGGATATCTACCCTTTCATGCCTAGTCCATTATCTCCCTAGCGCAAGGCCATTAACCCTATCTCCTAAACATTTAGACACCCCATGGCTACCTACAGAAACCCTTACTGTTGACTGTCCTAAAGTCTCAATTTAAGACCCTATTCCACTTTGACACACCCCTAAAAACAAAATCACATACCTCATAGTCATTCTACCTAAACTGCCTCCCAAACTCTCCACCTAAAATCATAGTAAAACCTTCAATTATGATTGTGTGAACATAGTCATTCCCAGCCACATTTAAATTTTTTTTTACAGAGATAATCCATGGGGAACATAACCTAGAACCTGCATACATAAGCAACATTAAAAATCTTAACTTGTGTGCATTTGGAGGGGTTACATATCATTTGCATTTGCATATTTAGGACAAGTAGGACTGATACATATTGCATTGAAGTCAAATAGACAGTCCCAACTTCTGATATGTAATGGACTGAGAAGGATACTATTGGATTATTGGATTGACACATATGAAACATTTTGTGGCTTTGAAATATTGATGTCTTGAAATTAGTTTGATCAAAGTCATATATACTTCAAAGAAGATTATTGTGCTCTATTAGGCAATTGTGTAAATCATTAAAATTTAGTCATTGATTGATCTTAATAATTTGAATACTTGCATTATTATTGAGATTGAAAGCATCATCATCTAGGCATTGTATACAAACACAAACACATGTGGCATTTGCACACATAAGTGAATATCTTGTGGTCACATACATTTCCTTGAATCATTCATTGAATATCTTTTAGATGAGTTTACATGAAAGAGTGTTTCATTATTTCATTGTATGTAGTTTTTGTCATATCATGGTCTATGTGAAATCTGAGATATTTTCACTCTTTGTTGTTTTCATAAATAAAGAATATATTTACACAGGTGAAAGATGGGCCCTCAATAGGAAAAGTTTCCATTGGTGGGTTGTTTAACCTAGTGAACCATGAAGGAAAACATGTAACAGACCGTGATTTTATGGAAAAGTGGAGACCAATCTATTTTGGCTCTATTCACTATACTGATATTTGCCTGGATGAAATTAAGAAAATGGTTGTTGAAATTGGTCAAATAAGTATGTTATTAACTCTTTCAATAATCTAGGTTAAACATTGATTTATCATGAAATATAATTATTTTCCTTGCATGAAAAAATGTTATGGGGATATTGGCAAGTAGTAATCATAGTTCAGAATTGTTTTTCGGCCTAATTGTATCTGAAAATTGTGAAATATTAAAATTGACTCCAAATAGATTATTTGTATAACTACCAAATGCACATATTTTAAGTTAATACATTTCATAGGATTTATGTGTTTCTTATTAATATGCACATTGTACATAGTTGTGCCTTCAATTGTTATTTCCATCTCGATGAGATATGTATTAAAATTGGTCATATGTTGGATGTGACTATCAACCTCCTAGGACCTGTATCAGGCTGGGGAAGGTTGACTATCTTATTTACATGTCGTTGTAGCTTCTAAATTTCATCTTCTTGTTCCCTGGATTTTTCTCTTAGGCATTGATTTTCCACATCTAACAGGAATTCCTTCTGTTAGCACAAGATTGGTTAAGGTGCCAAGTGTCAAGAACAAGCATTGAAAAAAATCTCACAAGGTTCCAAGAATCAAAACCACTCATTGATTTATGCTACCCAATCACACGCAAACACACAGGCAGGCGCTACCTAAATTCACTACCTAAATTCTGGCAGAAAACCAATTGTACTGAGTTATTTTACTAGTTTTGAGTCACTAAATTGAAACTTGGATTATGAACAATTGAGAAGGTATTTTGAAAACTGGAGGAGGTTTTTGTTCATAACATGCCAAATAACAAAAACCTCTCTCATTTTTTCAAAATGTGTTATGGTTAAAGATATATTATACATAGAAGTGGCGCTACCTACTGTTTTACAGCGGTGCTACCTAATTTCCTGTAGCAGTCACGGTTTTGATATTCGCCTTGTTGGGAGGTTTCCACATGTCAAGGAGGGATCGAATGAATTCTAAAGGATCATTTATATGTCAAGGGAAACCTTCACCTAATATTTATCTCTAGCAAAGACCTCATGCAATGAGGTGGAGACATTTTATTAATGACTTCCAACAAATTCCTGAAAATTAGCAGTTTGTTGGATTTTTGTCTCTTTGATTGTTGCCATCTATATCCAAGGCTTAGATTCCAATGAAGGAGATGGGATTCAACCTCCTAAGGTTATTTGGATGATATTTTCTATTTAAGGAAGGAGATCTCTTGAGGAAAGAGGTTGGATTCATGATCCAAGAGGGGAGAGAGCTAGAGGAGCAGTTTATTTTCTCAATTGTAAGCCTGAGGGTTTGTTGTAATTAGCATTTCTACAATTAGAGATTCATGAGATTTTCTTATCATACTTTGTGTTCTTTGTTATCATTCTATCTTGTCATCTTTCTTGAATAATATTTACATATTTTGAATATCAAAAGTTGCCTTTGGTTAATGAATTCATGAGTTGCAAAGGATTTGTGGTAATTTCTTGTTAATCACAGTTTATTGTTCAATCACTCTTCAATCTATATTACAGAAAGGATCTATGTTATGTGGTTATTCTTCTCTGTGTTTATCTTCTATTCTTCTATTCTTCTATTCATCTTTGCATAATCCTTTTGTCTGGTAGGCAGCTTGATTGCCTTTGATTTGTAGGATGTTATGACTCCATGCCCAATGGAATGTATTTGCAGCAGTCTGATGCCCTCATTTTTACTCTTCTCTTGTTGATCCACCTATTCAAACTATTTTAATCCAATTTCCTTTATATGTTACCAATATTCTAATTTGCAGTCTGGGAGTGACTCTTGGATTGATAACACCTTCAATTTAATAGCGCCCAACTACTCCGTAAGGGAGGTATGTTGTTGTGAAATCTCCTCCACCCAATGCTCTAGATTCACCTTCCACAATTTGAGGCTCGATATTAAATCCCCTAGCATGGATTGAGACTCATCACAATGGTGCTTACATCTAGAAATGAAAAGGTAAATTGGATCACCAATATTGACCATTAGGGGGTTGAATCCAGTGCCAGCTCCCAAGTACATAATGAAAGTGTTATCTCTCCAATAAATCACTCCTTGACTATAGAGGGGTGTAAGCTTGGTAACTTAAATAGATCAATAAACTGTGGATGAAAAAGGATCAAAACGGATGACATTATAAACTCACATCCATTTAGAAAGACATGGGTGACTTGAAAGACCAAGGATTTCAACTATGTTGCTCAGAAGGTTTTAATCAAAGTGTGAAAACATGGAGAAGACTCATTATGCTAGCAATAAATACCTACACAAAGGAATATGTGAATGGACAATAATCATAAGTAAGATACTTCTTCATACCAGTAGAAACATATATAAGATTTGTATATAGTAGATGGCCAGACATAATAAGTAAATACTTGCAGCTTAAGCTTATGAGTGCATTGATAGGATGACAACTATCTGGCACTAAGACAAACATAAGAAGCAATGTATATAAGTCTAATATACCAACGAAGAGACGGGATGATAGCCTTCTGTCATTGAGTATACATAAACTTGGAAAGAAAGGATATGAAAATTGAACAAACAAAGTGAAAGAAGCTCGATGTAAAAATATATTCATGGACATCTCCAAAGGATGAAATGTACAAGTCTTCAATAATAGAACCACAGTCCTCAGACTTTTTCCCCCCCTTTGGTGTCTTATAATTCTTAGGCTTTTATAGCCTTTACATCAAGGTTTAAAGATCCTAATTTAATGGATCTGAAATACCAAAAATAAACATAATCAATTTGATCTTTTAGCATAAATGATCCAATCTTATCATCATAAATCGAATTTGACAACCTGGAGAATTATTTGGCAGCTTGCTAGTGAAAATAACATATTTTGAAATCAGTCTTTGATGGCTGGGAGATTTTTGTCAAGAATAAACATGCCATTTGGCTTCATTCCCTTACCATATGCCTTCAAAACTTGATGAAGAGGATGATCTAGCTTATGATAATTATTATCTTTAATTTGAGATCATTCCCACAGATTATGGAAACGAAAAAACACGATCTGGGCAGAAAGAAGACCGATCTGGACTCTTCAAAGCTTTCAGCAGCTTACTAGTCGTGTATTTTGACTTTTAGCCGTCGAAAGTCAGAGCTTTTCGACGGCTCATTACACTGTAAATTTCACATTTAGCCGTCGAAAGCTAAAATTAACCTTTGGCCTATTTTTAGAGGTGAAATCCTCATTTTATTGAATTTATGTGAATTTGAGCCTTTCTCAAAACCTCTAAAACTTTAAGATTAAAAAATAAAATTATTATCTTTAATTTGAGATCATTCCCACAAATTATGGAAATAGAAAAACATGATCTGGGTAGAAAGAAGACCAATCTGGACTCTTCAGAGCTTTCGACGGCTTACTAGTCGTGTATTTTTCCTTTTAGCCGCCGGAATTCAGAGCTTTTTGGCGGCTCATTAAACTGTAAATTTCACATTTAGCCGCCGAAAGCTAAAATTAACCTTTGGCCTATTTCTAGAGCTGAAATCCTCATTTAATTGAATTTATGTGAATTTGATCCTTTCTCAAAACCTCTAAAACTTTAAGATTTAAAAATAACTTTTCTACCTAATGATCCTCTTATCATGTGATTTGGGAAATATCAACAAGTGATTTTTGATCGCTAACAGAACCCCAACATTATTCCTGTGTGAATGGCATATTTTTTTTTTTTAAAACCCAACATTAGTCTCTCTAGCGATGAACAGGTTCGTCACTTGTATAGCCATTTGGTCGCTTGACTAAGTTTTCCAGGGTTGTCTTGGTCACTCTTGTGACTAATATTAGTCGTTAGACCGACTAACATTAGTCTCTAGACTGACTAATTATGGTTGCTAGAGTGACCAAGGTTGTGTTTTCCTTAGAGATGCTAGCAAGTCTTGTGACTAAAGTGGATCGCTAGTCCGACTATTCTTGGTGGATGGACCGACGAATGGTAACTTTTCCCTATTGTGTATAGGCTTCTTTTCTCAGTCGCTAGACCGACGAATATCCATGTGTAGTCTCTAGACCGATGAATCTATTCCGACGAAAACAAAAATCATCTTAGTTGTAACAAAAACCCTATTCCGACGAAACTTTGTCGCAAAAACGTTCAAATTTAGTAGTGGTCATACTCCTCTGGACTGAGTTGAGATGACGTGTGTGGTATCTTGTGGTGCTCCTCTGGACTGAGTTGAGATGAATTGAGATGGTCTCCTATCGGAATCCTATGGACTTAGTTGAGTAGACTTGAGATGGCTCTCCATATCGTACTCCTATGGATTTAGTTGAGTTAATATGTTGAGAGTGACGTCCCTATGGTTGAGAACATGTGGACTCGTCCCTAGTGGCAGAGAACATGAGGATGCGTGGGAGATCACTTGCTATATTGTTTAAGAGTAAGATTATTGTGAAACCCTAGTTTTGTATTGTGAAGGGTACAAGTCGGCCCCACCATGTAAAGATAATTAATATTGTGTAAAATATTAATTATATTATTGAGTTGTACAAGTCGTCTCTATTGTGCCAATAGACACATCTATTGATGAGTTAGGTCATGTCTTTATAAGAGATATACATCTCCATTGTGGATCATATCTCATTCTCACAACACACATTGTGGAGATCTGAAAGTTGGTGCGCACTTCTTGTTAAGGTTTAAGTTATTATTAGGTTTCTTTTCAATTTACTAGATAACCATAACATAGATAGGATCACTGAGAGAAACACAATCACAAGATACACAACATTTATCCTGGGAAACCCTCATAGGGGAGAAAACCAAGAAAAAAATTCCTTAATATAGATAGCCAAGACAATAAACCAAACACTAGAGAATATCCTCTACTGAGCAATGCACCTCTCTCTCTTCCTTCTTCTGGCAACTGGCAACTGCAACTTCCTTCAAACTTGCGCACTACATGAGTGAGTTGAGTGAGTGATCAAATGAGGTGTTGGATTCCTTTATTTACACAAACTGGCAGGAGCTCGAAAGGTGTCTCTTCACTGGGCAGGGCCAACTTGTCTTCTTAGTGGTTAAAACCACTTT
The DNA here is from genome assembly GCA_009831015.1 of Picea engelmannii. NCBI lineage: Eukaryota > Viridiplantae > Streptophyta > Pinopsida > Pinales > Pinaceae > Picea > Picea engelmannii. The sequence goes on from ML778994.1 coordinate 812,917, forward strand.
AATTAGCTTGGGGGCCGACTTCTCAATTTGCATAATATATTTATGGTTTGACCAATCCACAAAAGGCGATTTGGTCAATTATAATGCTCGACATGATCAATCCACAAAAGGGGATTGATCTAATGAATAATAACTCAATAATAAATAGAATACTCTTTGCAATTACAATATTTCAACACTCCCCATTAACAATAATGGTATTCTACAGTATCATCAGGAGAGAGAGAGGGAAGCAACATCAACATCATTTGGAACACTAACTGGCATATCTATAAATCATCGGAATTTTTTCTCATAATCAATATCATCATTCATAGCAGGGAGTTGGAATGTCATCATCATCATCTGCATCAACATAGATTAATATAACACTAATACATCATCAACAAAAACAACACAAGGATGATACAACATCAACAACAACAATATCACAACACAAAGGCTGGAGCATCATCAACAACAACAACATAACAACACAAAGGTTGGAGCATCATCAACAACAACAACATCATAGCATGAAGGGTGAAGCATCATCAACATCAACACTAGGCTGGAAATCTTCAGCACAAAGCTGGAATCTTATTAACATCCTGGAATCACAACAACATCAGCATGAGGTTGGAAATATTCAGCATGAGGCTGGCATCACAACAACATCAACACGAAGCTAGAAATCTCCAGCACGAGGCTATCATCTCAACAACATCAGCACGAAACTAGAAATATTCAGAACTAGGTTGGCATCACAACACTACTCCCCCCTTTCGAGGGAGGTCCTTTCAAACTACACCAAGCTTATCTTGAAAGTGCTCAAACTTTACACGAGATAGAGGCTTAGTCAACACATCAGCAACATGTTCATTTGTGCTAACATAATGGAGTTTTATGGCTCCTCTCTGCACCATATCACAGATGTAATGATATCGTATATCTATGGGTTTTGACTTGTCATGGAACACAAGGTTCTCTGTCATCTTTATGCAACTCTAGTTATCACATAGAATCAAGGTTGCTTCCATCTCTAGATTGAATAGACCTGTCAACAACTTCTGAAGCCATATGTCTTCACAACTAGCAGAACATGCAACAATGTATTATGCTTCTATCATGCTGAGAGAAATGATTGATTGCTTCCTACTCTGCCATGAGATCATGGTTGACCCCAGACTGAAAAACAAACATACTGAAGTGCTTTTTCTGTTAGAGACACTTCCAGCCCAATCTGAATCGGTATAACCACTCAGTATGAATTCATTATCTCTATTATAAGTGAGACCACAATCTAATGTACCCTTAAGGTACCTCATCACATGTTTTGCAGCAACTAGGTGAACACATCTGGGTTCTACCAGAAATTGAATCAAGGTGTCCACAACAAAACATATATTTTTCCCGGTGTTCGTTAGATACATCAACGATCCAATGATCTGTCTATATAATATAGCATCAATAAATTCTAATGAGGTTTCAACCAAGATATTCAACTTTGTTTCCATGGGTGTATTCATGGATTTGCACTCCAACATGTCAAATCTCTTCAGTATTTCAATTGCATACTTCCCTTGGTTAAAGAAGATCTTCTATGGGCTCTTCCAGACCTCAAGACCTAAGAAACAATGAATTAGGCCAAGGTCTTTCATCTCAAATTATGAAGAAATCTTCTTCTTACAATCAATGATGAACTTTTATTCTCCAGTTAAGAATAAGTCATCCACATATAGGAACAATATAACAGGCTCATCATTCATAACCTTGAAGTAAATGTTAGAATTACCTTTACTTTTGGTAAATCCCAAGCTTGTCAGGAAACTGTCAATCCTTCCATACCAATCTCTAGGAGTTTGCTTTAATCCATACATAGCCTTCTTCAACTTGCATGCATGAGTCTTCTTGTCTTAAACTTCAAATCCTTGAGGTTGTTCTATATACACTTCTTCTTCAATGACACCATTCAAGAAATTTGTTTTCACGTCCATCTGGTGTAACTTCCACTTCATCTTAGCTGCAAGAGCTATGATGGTTCTGATTGAAGTGTATTTGGTTATAGGAGAAAATGTCTCTTCATAGTCAATGCCTTCCTTTTGATAAAATCCACGAGCAACAAACCTTGCTTTATATTTCTCAATACTTCCATCAGCAACATGTTTTATTTTGAAAATCCATTTGGAAGATACCACATCCTTGCTCTTTGGTCTAGAAACTATTTCTCATACATCATTCTTTATAATGGATTGGTATTATTCTGTCATGGCATCTTCCCATTATTTCTTCTAAATGGCTTCTTCAAAGAAAGTAGTCTCCTTTTCCAAGAGATCACACATCAAAGCCATATAACTGGAGAATTGCTTGGGTTTCTTGACTTGTCTCATTGTTCCTTCAGGGGCACCATACTTCTCTCCATATTGAATAAGTTCCTTGCCCAGGTTGGCTTTCTCTTGTGGGAGATCGTCATTTGGCAAGGTTCTTGGGATTATATTATGTCATGATCTTCTAGAATCTCCTCATCAGGGGAAGTTATAACTTCCCTCACTGGTTCTGCAACTCTAGGAGCCACAGTTTCTTCTTCATATACTTCTTCAAGTTGGCATCTTCTTGATTTCTTGAGTGTTGCATCTTCATCAAAGGTTACATCCCTATTGATATCAATATGATGGTAACCTGATCTATAAACTCTGAAGACCATGGATACCTCACAGTATCCAACAAATATTCCCTTCTTTCCTGAAGGGTTCAACTTGGTTCTCTTCTCTTTTGGAATGTGTACAAATACTGGACAACCAAATATTTTGAGATGGCTTACTTCTAGCTTCTTTCTGGAGAAAATATCTTCAGGGGTCTTGAACCCAAGTGCACTATGGGACAATTTGTTTTGTAAATATACTGTTGTTTTTGCTACTTCTTCCCATAAGTGCATTGGAATATCTTGATCATGGATCATAGTCTTCATTGCTTCCATTATAGTTATGTTCTTTATTTATGCTACACCATTTTGTTGAGGATTGTAGGGAGTGGTGAGCTCCCTCTTGATCCCGACATCTTTGCAAAATTTTGAAAACTCTTTTGAGGTGTATTCTCCTCCATTATCTGACCTGAGTATCTTGATATTTCTTTCAAAGAGATTATCTATCAAGGCTTTGAATTTCTTGAATTTACTGAACATTTCATCTTTTGATTTCAAAAAGTAAACCCAGGTTTTGCGAGAATAGTCATCAATAAAAGACACATAGTATACATACCCAATGATGGAGTTTGATGGCATTGGGCCACATACATCTGAGTGAATGAGCTCTAGGACTCCTTATGTTTTATTGTCTCTCTTTGGGAAAGGGATCTTGATGTTCTTTCCTTGTGCACATCCATTGCACACACCTTCATGGTCAACCTTGAATTTTGGTAGACCTGAGACTTCCTTGCTTACATATGGTAATGCCTTGTAGTTGATGTGAGATAGTATTCTATGTCAAAGTTCATAGGGATTCTCAATGGAATGGGTCAAGGATGCTTCTGAGTGACCCTTTATCTTATACAAGCCACCTTCGTTTTTTTCAATAACAATTGCTTCTTACATGGTTTTTCCTTTGGGCCACATGAGAAATTCTCCATATATGAAGGCAACTCTGAAGCCTTTTTCTCTAAAGTTGAGATAGAAAGTACGTTCTTTGTCAAACCTGGTACATATAGTACATCCTTCATCTTCATTGGGATCCATGAATCAAGTTTGTAATTTGATTCTCCTACTCCTTTGATAGGGTATGATAATCATCTCCAAGTGTAACTTTTTGGGGAAACTTATTTTATGTGAGGCAAGAGAGAATGTCTCTTTGACCTGTCATGTGCTTGAAAGCACCACTATCTATGAGCCAAGTGTCCTTACCATGTGACATTGATCCTAAGAGGGTAGAGATTAAGACATAGTCTTCAATATGTTCTTTTATCGTCTTTGTGGGTGGATATTCATCTTCAATTGTATGGGCATGGTGCCTCTTGTTTCTCTTGTTGTATTATTCTCGTCTAGTTGGACAATTTTTAGTAATATGTCCCATATTGTCACAATGGTAACATTGGTAGGATGAGAAATATTGTTTTCTTCTTTGACCTTTCTGAAACTTCTAGAATCTCCTTGGAGGGTGAGATTCTTTATGAGTTTATTTCTGGAATTAATACCTCTTTATTCATCCTTTAGTATGAGTGGCTAGGGCTTGAACTTCATCTCTTGATAGTAATGTTTCTCAGTTAGCTACTCTTGCTTCTTCTTGAACACATTCTTCCCAAAGACTATCAAAGTGTAGTTTCTCCTTTCTGGCACAAATAGTTTGGATGAATGCATCCCAAGGTCTTGTGAGACCATTAAGGGTTGTCATTATAAGTTCGTCTTCATCTATAGTATCATCAATTTCTTCTAGTTGTTCTTTGGATTGTGATATTCTAGAGAAATATTCCTGAATTGTTTCTCCTTTCTGCATCCTTATACTTTTAAGTTGAGTTCTTAGATTCATCTTCCTATTGATGTTCTTTCCTTCATACAATCTAGTTAGGGCATCAAAAATTTCTTTAGGAGTCTTCGTTGAGGCCACTTGAGGAATCAAGTGATCTTTAATAGAATCTACAATGATTTTCTTGGCCCTAACTGTGTCCTTTTGGTGTTTTTCTTTATCTACAACATCGGTAGGTTCTAGTACATGTTCTTTGATGAATATTGGTAGCTAATTCTCTTCAAGAATGAGTGCAATCCTATACTTCCAGGCATAGAAGTTTTCCACACCTTCTAGCTTGTCAACAAGCTTAGAGCTTGCAAACATCTTTACCTGGAGCTAGGAAAATGACAAAAAATTGAAAATACTCAGAATTTAATTTTGAACTTACCAGGAGTTGCGCTTGGCTGAGGCGAGTAGTCTGGTGCACTTAGATTTCAGAAAATCCAAATTTTTCCCCTTCAAACTTGACCAACAAAATTCTAGACGGGTACTTCTGGTACTGGTTATGGTTTCCTGGTTTTCTAGTACTGGTGAAAACTAGGGCTTCACTTTCCAAGAGTTCTATCCAATGAAAAAGTGCGTTGAAGGTGCAAAAGAGTTCCCTAGGCTAGGGCGCACTTCCTTGATGATTTTTAGGCTGAAATTCCTCTTCAATAAAAATCCATAAGTTTCTTGTACGACAACAATGATGTTTTTCTTTATCCAGTGAAAGATGCTCTCTTCAGCTTAGCTCTGATACCATGTTAAGGTTTAAGCTATTATTAGGTTTCTTTTCAATTTACTATATAACCATAACATAGATAGGATCACTGAGAGAAATGCAATCACAAGATACACAACATTTATCCTAGGAAACCCTCATGGGGAAGAAAACCAAGCAAAAACTTCCTTAATATAGATAGCCAATACAATTCCAAGACAATAAACCAAACACTAGAGAATATCCTCTACTGAGCAATGTGCCTCTCTCTCTTCCTTCTTCCGGTAAATGCAGCTTCCTTCAGACTTGCGCACTAGATGAGTGATTTGAGTGAATGATCAAATGAGGCAATGGCTTCCTTTATTTATACAAACTGGCAGGAACTGGAAAGGTGTGTCTTCACTGGGCACGACCGAATTGTCTTCTTAGTGGTTAAAACCACTTTAATTATCCTGGGGGCCAACTTCTCAATTTGCATAATATATTTAGTTTTTGACCAATCCACAAAAGGGGGTTTGGTCAATAACAATGCCCAACATGATCAATCCACAAAAGGGGATTGATCTAATGAATAATAACTCAATAATAAATAGAATACTCTTTGCAGTTACAATATTTCAACACTCCTCTTAGGCGCAAGCTTTCTTGGTCATAGAGAATCCTCTTATGTGCACTAGGGTTTGTGGTGAAAGGGTGATCTTATCTTGACTCTATATCAAATGACTTTTGAGTTTTTCCCTTGTTTGAGAAGGGTTTTCCCAGGATAACTTCTTGTGTCTTGTGCATGGTTATTCTTCTTGTGATCTTGGTGATTGAAACTATTGTATACTGTATTGTTGCATTGTTTATGGTTCAAGTTCATACTAAATTGAAAGAAACTACATGTGCTTGAGCTAAGAATTAAAATTCAACATGGTATCAGAGCGGTGTTCTTGAAGATCCATTGCACAACCTACTCCAAACTTTTCAAGCTAACCGTCACCTTCTTGCTGCAACTGCAAAAACAACCCCTTCCATTTTCCTTGTCAAGCTAGTTTTAGCACTTTCCCCTTGAATGTTGGGTCTAATTTTTTCACAGACAGGTATGGCCTAGTCCAGCACACCATCTGCAACTCTCATATCGAAAATTGAAGAATTTTGGATTTTGGGCCCTAGGGTTTCTAGGGTTTCTGCATATTTTGGTTTCTAGAGTTTCTACAGGTCATTGGGGTATTTTTGCAACTTTCTGAGATTATTTTGACTCTCTAGGGTTTCTTGTTGGCAGTCATAAGTCCAACAAACCTCCCAGAGATCTCCTCTTGAAAAACACTAGGGTTATATCTTACCCATTAGGGTTTGTAAAGAATCTGCAAGCCATGAGGAACATAACTTGTGTGCTAGATAGGCTTGATGGATCAAGCAACTCCAGCACCTGGAAATCAAGATTACACATATCTCTAGAAAAGAGTGACCTATTGATATTGATAGAAGGAACTCTACCAGAAACAACTACCAATGAATAAAAAGGTTGATTGTAAGACAGATGATGTCAAAGCTAGAAAGATAATCATCTACTTAGTAAGAGATATTCTACTACCTCGCATCTCTACCTTGACGACATATTATCTAATGTATGATGTGTTGAAGAAGATGTTTGAGAGAAACAACACTAACAGAGCTCTTACATTGAAACATCAACTTCAAAATCTCAAGATGACGAAAGATGACTCCATTACTACCTTCTTCATGAAGATTTCAGAGATCAGATATCAGTTAGGTGTCATTGGAGAAACCATATCATATAAAGAGATTTTTATGATTACTCTCAATGCCCTTCCAATACATTGGGAACCATTCATTCAAAGTATTCGTGGAAGAGCAAGATTACCTCAGTTTGATCATCTATGGGAAGACTACACTCAGGAGGAAACCAGAATTATAGCCAGAGGCGTGCAAGACTCCCATTATAATGACAATCAATCCCTTGCTTCTCATGAAAAGAGAGGAAGAATAAACAAAAGAAGTTTTAGCAAAGTATTCAAAGACAAGAAAACTCCAACAGCTCCAGGTCATGAACATAGAAAAGACATTTCAAAGATTCAATGTTTCAGATGTGACAAGTATGGACACATTGTGAGAGATTGTCCTACCAAGAAGAAAGGAAGACAACATGCCTCCAGTGCCAATGTTGATTTAGAAACACCTCACCGATATGAAGAAGTAGAACATGAATCATTCTTCTTCCTTTCAACACTCTCAGGTATGGTTCCTACTGATAGTGACATTTGGTTGATTGACAGTGGTGCTTCTAGACACATGACTGGATATAGAGAACATCTTATAGATCTTGTAGAGAAAGATTCTCATCTACATGTTGTACTTGGTGATAATGTTAGATATATTGTGAAGGGAGTTGGATCTTCTTCCTTCCAACTATATTCTGACATACCTCTTCAATTAAGTGAGGTACTATATGTACCTAGTATGAAAAGAAATTGTGTCTCTATTTCTGCCTTAGAGGATAAAGGATACAAGGTTACTTTCTCTAAAGGAAGATTTCTTGCATGGCACAAGAACTCATGCATGGATTCTTCCTAGGTGATTGGTGTTCGAGAAAACAGTTTGTAAATATTGACTGTCTGACCGGTCCAGGACTTGTTACATGATATTATCAACTTGAGCAAGCTATGGCATAGGAGACTTGCTCATTTACATTATAGAGCTCTTCTCACTCAGGGGAAGATGGTGATATGCCTTCCATAGATACATATCGAGCATGATGGAGTTTTCATAGGTTGTGCTCTTAGAAAGAATGTCATGGGGTCATTTTCGAGCAGTGATAGTAGATCCAAGGGGATCTTGGACTTGATACATACATATGTTTTGGGCCCATGATTGTTGCCTCCTTGAGCAAATATTTGTACTATGTTCTCTTCATCGATGATCACTCTCAGAAGACATGGATTTACTTCTTGAAGACCAAGGATGGAGTCCTTGCAAGATTTCAAGAGTTTAAAGCTCGGGTTGAGAACTTGACTGGGAGAAAGATAATGGAGGAGAGTACACCTCCAGGGATTTCAGTGATTTCTATATTGAGGCGGCGATCAAGAGGGATTAAATTGTTCCTTATAACCCTCAACAAAATGGGGTTGCGGAAAAGAATAACATATCCATTGTTGAGGAAACCAAAGCAATGACACATGATCAAAATCTACCTATGATTTTGTGGGAAGAGGAATCCATGATAGTTGTGTACGTTCAGAACAGGAGTCCTCATAAGATCATGAAGAACATGACTCCTGAACAATATTTCACCGGAGTGAAGCCTGAGGTTGGACACTTCAAGATATTTGGGTGTCCAATACACTTTGATGTTCCCAAGGAAAAGAGGACCAAGCTAGACCCTTCAGGAAGAAAGGGTACATTTGTGGGGTACAATGAATCTTCGAAGGCATACCAGATCTACATCCCTGGTTAGAGACAAGTCAAGGTTAGAAGAGATGTCACCTTTGAGGAAGAGATAGCCTTCCGAATATCCATAGAATCTCATATGGAGATTGACAGCGAGAAGAAAGAAGAGACAGTACATTCTCCCCCTTCAACAGTTCAGAGGGAGACAGTTACTGATCCAGTTGATCACTTAGCTCCAGTTGATGTTCCTAGAAACATTGCAGTAGGTCAGAAGAGGCATGCATGGGCTCAATAGACTCTACAGGAGGTAGAGGGATATGCAACTCCTTGTGGTACATTCCGAGAGAGCAAGAGACCACAAATATTTTTGAGCTATGTTTCAACTATGAGCCACATCATTGATACTGAGCCTTCTTGTCATGGAGAAGAAACAGTTCAGTAGGCTTGGCAAGGTACCATGACCGAAGAGTATCACTCCATCATGAAAAATGATGTGTGGGATATTGTTCCTAGACCGAAAGGGAAGTCTGTAGTAACTTCCAAGTGGATCTATCAGATCAAACATGCAATTGATGGAAGTGTCGAGAAGTACAAAGTGATATTTGTGGTTAGAGGATTCTCTCAGGTGGAGGGAATAGATTATGTGGAGACAATTGATCATGTTTCCTGATACACTTCCTTCTGTACAATTATTTCCCTTGACACATCCATGGGTTGGATACTACATCAGATGGATGTGGAGACATCATTTCTCAATGGTGAGATTGAGGAAGAAGTTTACATCTAGCATCCATATAGATTCATGATACATGAGAAGGATTCTCATGTGTGCAGGTTGAATAAACCTTGTATGGACTTAAACAGGCACCTCATGTATGGTATGATAATATTGATGGATACTTGATGATTTTGGGATTCATCAAGAGTTTTGTTGATCCCAAACTATAATACAACATTTTTTGTGAGGAGTGCATGATTTTGGTCCTATATGTTGATGACTTATTCCTCACCGGTTCAGAAAGCCTTATTGTTGAATGCAAGTGTGCATTGGCTTTTGAATTGGAGATGAAGGACCTCGGTATGATGCACTACTTCTTGGGACTAGAAGTGTGGCAAAGGATTGATGAGATTCTCCCAAGTCAAGGGAAATACACAGTGGAGATATTGAAGAAATTCGGGATGATAGATCACAAGCCCATGCCTACATCGATGGTGATGAATCTGAAGAAACTGAGCGAGACTTATTCTGATTCAGGTGAGATTGATCCACATCTTTACAAACAACTGATTGGATCATTAATGTATCTGGTTAACACTAGACCTGATATATGATATGCAGTGAGTGTACTCAGTCAGTTTATGAGTCAACTGAGACAGACACATTGGATAGCAGCGAAGCATGTGTTGATATATTTACGAGGCACAATTTTTTATGGACTAAGATATGCCTTCGATGTAGACATGAGATTGCATGGATATGTCGATGAATATTTGGCAGGGAGCACAGTGGAACAGAAGAGCACTTTCGGTTGTTGTTTTACTTTGGGATCTGCCATGGTTTCCTGGTGCAGCAGGAAAAAAACGTCTATGGATTTGAGTACCGCAAAAGCATAGAACAGTGCATTATGTGTGGCAGTTGGCGAAGCAGTGTGCCTTCACAAGCTCCTTGCATAATTATTTTGACATGAGATGGATTCCACAGTTATCCATTGTGATAACTAGAGTTGTGTGAAGCTCTCTGAGAATCCCGTGTTTCACGATAAATCAAAACACATAGAGATCAAATACCATTACATCAGAGATATGGTGCAAAAGAAAAGAAATACATGTGTAATACCTTTCTACACACGAGCAAGTTGCATATGTCTTCACCAAACTGCTTGCTAGGATGAAGTTTGAGTACTTCCGTGAGAGACTTGGCCTAGTGGAAAATGCCTCCCTAGCTGAGAGGGAGTGTTGATGATTGCATATTCATGATACATTCTCTAGATCGTACTCCTTTGGACTGAGTTGAGATGATCTGTGAGAACTCCCATTTGATGGGTGAGTCATACTCCTCTGGACTGAGTTGATATGACGTATGTGGTCTCTTGTCGTGCTCCTTTGGATTGAGTTGAGATGACTTGAGATGGTCTCATGTCAGACTCATATGGACTTAGTTGAGTCAACTTGAGATGGATCTCCAGATTGTACTCCTATGGATATAATTGAGTTAATCTGTTGAGAGTGGCATCCCTGTGGTTGATCACATGTGGACTCGTCCCTAGTGGCAGAGCACTAGAGGATGTGTGGGATATCCCTTGCTATATTGTCTAAGAATAAGATTATTGTGAAACCCTAATTTTGTATTGTGAAGGGTACAAGTCATCTCCACCATGTAAAGATAATTAATATTGTGTAAAATATTAATTATATTATTGAGTTGTACAAGTCGACCCTATTGTGCCAATAGACACATCTATTGATGAGTTAGGTCATGTATTTATAAGAGAGATACATCCCCATTGTGGATCATATTGTATTCTCACAACACACATTGTGGAGATCTGAAATTTGGTGCACACTTCTCTTAGGCGCTAGCTTTCTTGGTCATAGAGCACCCTCTTGTGTGTGCTAGGGTTTGTGGTGAAAGGGTGATCTTCTCTTGACTCTATAGCAAAGGATTTTTGGGTTTTTCCCTTTTTTGAGAAGGGTTTTCCCAAGATAAGTTCTTGTGTCTTTTGCATGGTTATTATTCTTGTGATCTTGGTTACTACAACTATTGTATATTGTATTGTTGCATTGTTTATGGTTCCAGCTCATGCTAAATTGAAAGAAACAACATGTTCTTTAGCTAAGCATTAAAATTTAACATCAAGAACCCCATACCTATAATTCTAGCCGCAAATCCACCTCACTCTCACTACATGACTTAGATAGGTTCCTCTTGGGAAAAATCACTTGACTTGTGGATTGGCTTACCCAATAGGACACCATGACACCCCTCCCATACCTAAATTAGGAAAAACTTATAAGGTATTTGAGCATTTGTTTGGTTTGAAAAGGGTGGTTTGATGCACATGTTTGGGTGGTTCTTGTATTAGATATGGCTTACTTGGCATGATATTGTGACTTGTGAGCCCTTGGAGGGAATACATGTTTGTTTTTGCATGACTTTTCCCATGGGATGGATGTTAGGCCCCACGTCTGGGGCATTATTTGATGAGCAGAGTTGCACCTTGATGATGAAGGGAATTGCCTTTGGAGGCATTTTGGTATGGCTGGGAGATGAAACCCCACCTCATTCCATCGAAACGTTGTCCTTTCGAGGCTTAGACGTCACCTCTCTAGCCCATGACGTCACTTAGAGTCTAGGGCTTGATTGATTTTCTTAGTGAATTGATGGAGGCACTTGACATGGACTTTGGCCTATAGGAGAGTGACACGTGTCCTTTGGAGGCCCAACGTTCTACATCTTCAGCTTAGACATCACATCCTAGAGTCCAACATCACCCTTTTAGGGCATGACGTCACCCTTCTAGGATTTTGTTTGATGTAAAATTTTATTTTTGTAAATTTGAAAGGGAAAATTAAGAAGTAGGCCCTCTTGTGAAAAGACATGACTTTTCAATGAAGTATTTACATGAATAGGATTTCCCATATAAATATGGCTAGCCAACATTTCATATCATCATAACTTTTTCTTACACAAGTGAGATGTATGAAATTTTCACTATCTCTGGAGTTATTGGTCTCTTTTACTTATGCACTAGCTCTTGGAGGACAAGTGTGGATGTATATTGGATGATTTTGGAGAAATCTCCTGCAAATTAGGCTTTTTACTTGTCATTGTCTTGGTGAAGTAAGTAAATTTCTACAATTTCATGTTATTAAATGTTTTATTGTGAATTTACTTGTTCATATTGAATATTTATTGCTTGGCTAAACCTAAGAGACGAGCATAAGTGCTTCCTCCTCTCACAATGTTGATTTCATCTACAAAATTGTGAAGGACATCCAACCTAGATTTAAGCTCCTAGAGCCCTAAAGTGCTAGCACTTTATGAGTTTGATTCTAGACTCTTGATTATTATTTTCTTCAAGAAATTAAGAAGGGAGAAAAGGTTTATAGATCCCAAAAGTGCTTTAACTCTAGTAACCCTTCTCTTTAAAGCTTGAAATCTAAGGCCCTAATGTGTTAGTGCCTTAGATTTCAAACCTTATCTCTTATATCTTTTTATTATCATTCTCCAAAACCAATTGTATTGTTGTTGTAGAAGACTCCATAGCCCTAAATTCTCTAATATACTTTATCTCTTGTGAATAAAGTGATCAAACAACTCGTCACTCTCATTCTCTATAGCTTTTCACTCACTTTACTAACTCTAACCTAAGCTATTTTACTAATTTTATTGTTGTTGTTGCAAAAACATTTCTACAACCATCTAATTCATTATAATTTGTTTCATACGTCATTCTAACAACAAGCTAACATACCCACAAATTGTTGGGAATAATTGGGTATTTATGTATGGGATATGTGCTAATTTTTCCTTGTTAATTCATGCAATTTTGATCCATTTTACTAGTTGTTGTTACAAAACTATAATTGTTGTTATAAACTATTGTACTACAAAAATTTTGTACCAACCTTGATACTTTTTCATCGTCTATTGTCTTCTAAGGTGTTAATTGCATATTAGTACTTGGAAATAATTATATACATGCTATAACTTGTTCTTGTTCGAGGCAGATACCCAAAACATATTCTACTGCATAAATATCACAGGCATAGACCTTTTGACTTAGGTGATCAAGAGAGGGGGCGGTAAGCTTGGCTACAACACTTGATACTTTGATCCCTTGAGGTCATCGGGGAAGCCTCCATTGTAGTGGACCTCTTCCATCGCTAAAATGTGGGGATCTCTTACTAAGATGACAATGGAGGATTTTTGCATTGTTGTCGAGGAGGAATGATTCATTCACCTCAAGAACATATCTTTTGGTAAGCTTCTCTGGAAGCCCCTATCTTACAAGCTTACCTGGTGACTCCATTGAGGGTGATTCCCTCACTTAATTTTATAATCCTAGAAGGTTATCTAGCGACTCCATTGATGGAAACCCATACCGAACATCATTATAACAACCAACTTGTTTTCCCATGGATTATTCAAGTTGGGATCTGGGAGATATCTTCAAACCCTTAGACATGAGTAAAATCCAAGGGTACCCTCGACGAAGGCTTCTTGAGTACAAAAAATAATGGCTGCCCAAGGTTTCTAGTATTGATGACACAACTGCTGAAGAACATATGAGTAATTTTCGGGCTTTCTTTCAATTGCATCCCATAGATGATGAAGATGAAGATTTTGTGATGAAAATTTTCTAAGCCACTCTTCATGACACAACTAAAATATGGTATGATGGTCTCCTTGATAAAGCCATCGAGACCATGGAACAATTTGAAGAGACCTTCCTGAATAGATCGGGCACTGGACAAGACCCTAACATGTTGTTCTGACAATTCCATGACGTGAGAGAAGAATAAATTTATGAAGAAGGTCACCAACCCCTTGAGAGGAGCAAGAATTACCTCATGATTTTGTTGAGGACAACGCAGAAACTCCTCATGAAGATGAAGTGTTGGTTTCTACTCCTTCTTTTGATGAAATCATCCAAGCTTCCATGCCTCCTACACATGAAGAAGAGAACATGGTAAGTTACACTCCTTTTAAGGATTTCGATGATGCTCTATTCTATGATTCAGAAAGTGAGGAAGTGTTGAAGGAACCCTTGGATGCACTAGAACCTTCATGTTATAATAAAACTGATGATGTGATTAAGAATATTGGTGATTTCATGCATGTTGGGAGACATAAATGGGTTATGATTTGTCATGATGGAGATCTCATTTACAACATTGAAGGTCATTTTCAATTATCACCTTTAAAACAACCATGTGTGATTGCTATAGATTCAAATGTTTGGAAACAAGGAGATGACATGATAAGATATTCTTTCCAACCACCTAGGGATGAACTCTTGCAGCATTCTCATGATGATTTCAAGTCGTGCCCTGGGGAGTTTAATGCATGTACTTTTGAGCACTTGGATTTAATATACGAAGAAAATTTTCAACCATTGTTGTGCTCCAATTTTGATGAGGTTAAGGACATGATTCGCCCAGAGTAGGGATTTTGTGATGTGACTTTCTATCCTTCCTCTTTCCCTTCATCTCGCTATGCCACAAAGGATGCAACTGGGAAACACATTCCTTGTCCCAAGCTATCCCCAAGGAAAAACAATTCTCAGAATTTCAGGGTAGGTTGAATGTGTTAAGAAGAAATTTGGCATCTCAATGTTTCAACCTTCCCTTAAGTAATTGTCAGCTATTATCCAAATTCTTGTTCATTCCTTCTTAGGCCTCAAGGAGTGATAAGATCTCGGGCATTCAACCTTCACATTCTTTGAGCCAACCTTATGAGTCTTTATCTTGTCATAACCCCATTTAGAGATGGATTGAGCATCCTTGTGGGAATGTGACCTAGCATAATCTTGTCCCACGCTCCCACCTCCATGAGTCAAAACTTATGATGGAATATGATATAGTGCTCACTTTGAATCATTTTCCTTTTGTTCTTGATAGATCGACGGCTGCAAATCACTTCGGCTCTTGCTGAGGAAGGAAATAAAGGAAGCATGGTGGGCAAGGGAAGACCTGCGAAGAGTGAAAAGACGAGATTTGAAGCTCTCGGGTCCGAGGAAGGACTGAAAGAGGAAACTGAGTTTTGATCGCAGAAAATAGAGACTGATTCAGGAGAAGGAGAGTAACCTTCATCCCTATCTATTTATGTATTTGGAGAAGGAGAGTAACCTTCATCCCTAACTTATGTTGAGTTGGAAGAAAGAGATTCAATCTCAAAGAATCATGGTCTAAGCTCTGGGGTGGCCAGTGGTAAAGCCATTAGGAATGACTGAGCCTATGGTTGGGTGGAAACAAGCACCCCTTTCAGCAGTCACATCATGCCTTATGGTTCTGATAAGTGTTTTCATGCCTTGTGCTTTGAATTGGAAATAATGGATGCATGTGTGTATTTCTATGTCTATAAATGGTTTATGTATTGAAATGATTAAGTTATGAGTATGCATTTGTTCCCTTGAGAACTTATGCTTCTGCTTGATTTTCCATATGCTCCAGTTTAATCCCTCGAAGGTGTTTCCCTAGGGAATTACATCACAATTCCAGAGTCAGAGCAAGCCTCTTGGCACTGCTACTATTTCAGTAACCTCACAAGTTTACCTTTCCTTGTTTCAGAGCTTAAAGTTTTGCAAGTTAGGGAGGTGTTTCCTTAACACCAATGGTCTAAGAAACTTTGAACTCGCGCCCAAGTCCTTAACCAAAAACTTGACTAAGAGTAGATTTCATAGCCCAAGATTCATTTGATGGTCCATGTGACCTGGGTCTAGGAACCTACGCTAAAAGGAGTCAGCTCATGAAGGTTTCAGAACTTTGGGAGCTTGAAGCTCTGAGATGTCAAATTTCATGATAGTCAAAGTTACTCAAACTACCATAGTAACAAGAGTCGTAGATGACTTAAGAACCCGACAAAGGAGATGAATGTGATTCGTTTATCGAGGGGAGAAGCCATCCCGGTCGTCAAATCTACTCAAATACCCACTAGATTTAACGAAATAAACACCATCCGCTCGATTAAATCGATGGTTGGGAGTCATTGCGGAGCGCGAAGGTGAAATTGGAGGACATGCTAGTTCATGGCCTGCAATCAACCAATGTCGTTGATCTTGTTGGGAATGGAAGATCAACGACCAGGATCATATCAGAGTTGGACGAGCACTTCCCAGATTGCGGAGGTTGGACCCTGCAATCACTGTGAATCGTCAATCTGTGAATGGAAAATGATGGTGGGGAATCATCGCGGGGCACGAAGGTGAAATTAGTGGACGTGCTAGTTCGCGGCCCGCAATTCACCAACGTAATTGATCTCGTCAGGTTGGAAGATCAATGACCCCGATTAGAACGAGTTGGGCGAGTACTTTTCAAATTGCGGAGGTTGAGCTCTCTGATAAAGAGTGTGTAGTTTGGGGCCCTGCAATCACTGTGAACCATTGATCGGTGAACACATCGATATTGTTCGGATCATGACCATCAGATCTAGAAAAGTTTCTAGGTGTATAGTCGTGAGTTCCATTGTAAATATGCAGAGTAACGGGGTCCTTTTGTATCGTCAATCTGAGAGAAAGGACACGTGTTAGCAGATCATCGACTTCAGGTATAATCACTCCGGAAGAAAGAAAGTATGGAGAAGTTGAAAATCCCGAAGCCCGAAGAGCCGAAGTGATTTGCAGTCTTCGATCTGTGGGAGACATGCGTCAACAGATCGTCGACTTTGGGTGAAGTCTCTCTAGGAGAAAGCGAGTGTGGAGAGGTTGAAACTCCCAAAGGCCGAAGAGTCGAAGTGATTTGCAGTCGTCGATCTGTGGGAGACATGCGTCGACAGATCGTCGACTTTGGGTGTAAGCACTCCAGAAGAAAGTGAGTGTGGGGAGGTTGACACTCCCAAAGCCCAAAGAGCCGAAGTAGATATGAGTCATCCAAGCTAAAGGGACAAGTGTCGTCAGATCCTACGCTTCAGAGAAAAGTCACTCTGGGAAAAAGGGGATGTGTTGAACAAGGAATCCCTAAGACCGGAGATCCGTAGTTCATCTGAGTCATCTGTTAGCTGAGGACAGGTGTCAATAGATCTTCCACTTCGGAAGATAGCCACTTCGAAGGAAGGTGGGGTCATGAGAGTTGAGAACTCCTGAAGTAAATCATGACTGTCGATTTGAAATGGACGAGCATCAATCAATCGTCAACTTTGAGTGAAGTCTCTCTAGGAGAAAAGGTGGTGTGAGTGTCTGGGACTCCCGAACGCCGAAGTCCCGAAGTGGACCCGAGTCGTTGATTTAGATGGATGCATGGCACCTGATCTGGAACTTTGGGTATGAAGTACTTCAGAGGCAAAAGAGTTGGAGTGCTCAAAACTCCTAAACATCGAAGTCCCAAAGAATAACATAACCGCCGATCACAAGGGATGCGTGGCCCTCAACCTGTAACTCCGGGTACGGAGTACTTCAGAAGGAAAAGGTGTAGGAATGTTTGAAACTCATGAACACTGAAGTCATGAAGTAAATCAGGTCGTTGAAATCCTTGAGGACACACGGCGTCAGATCATGAACTTCAGAGGTTTTCTACTCCGGAGGTTTTCGCGTGGTGGTCGTCTTGGCGTTTGGACATAGCCGCGGTCATATGCAAGTATAGGGGGATGAAAGAACCCGAAGATATTGGGAGTGAATATCTGCCTGCTCTGAGCTCGTTTCTGAACATGGAGATCATGGTTGGAAAGCTCTGGAAGAGCAGAATGGAATAGGGACCCCGAATGAGGGTATTGTATTCTTAAGAAGAAGAAAATTTGTACGCCCCGTCATGGGTGTGTCACAAATTTGTATCAGAGAAAGGTTACAACACTTGGCCTACTTGGGCTCATCGACGAGTAACTTAAAAACCATATTTAGAGTACTTTTAAAATTGACACCCTATCTTACCTCTTTCTTAAAGAGTCTGGTTAAACTTTTATTGAGGAAGAGAATGAAACTTTCTATTGTGTCTGTGCACTTAAGAAATTTTAACTGTGTATTGTTCATAAACTAATAGACTGTTGGCTAACAATAAGTGTTTTGTCAGCGCTTGAGCATCCAGTAAATCATGGGAAAAACTTCAAGTCTAAAGGATGGTGATGTGCTATGAAGTGGGGATGGCTCCCATAATAAAGACGAAGAATATGACGAAAGGAGGGAGGTGGAAACCCCTTCGAATCTAGCTGAAACTGTAAGGAGCCTCAGGGCCGAATTACAGAGTTGCAAGGCCGACAATGAGAGATGGATAAAGGAGTAAGAAAAACAAACATAAATTAATGCAATCTTGCTACAGAGCTTATCTGACATACAGAGGCAGCTACAACATGAACCCGCAACCAACCACGTGGACCGACGACATGTGAAGAAAAGTCAAAGTCCACCTAAGATCCAAAAACATGGCCCCATAAGTGACCACACTAGGAGAAGTACCTCGAAGAAGGCCCAACCTGGAGGTAGGGGACACTCATCGGGAGAGTCCTATGGAAAGGAAGCTGGCAACTCCAAGGGATCTTCTAGTAGCAAAACTAACTCACATTCTCAAAGGAAAGGAAAGAAGCGAAAGCATTCCAAAAGTCGAGATCCTGAAGAATTCAAGAAATCCAAACCACCCTCTTTCGATGGAGAGATTAAGAAAGGGGAAGAGGTTGAGGCTTGGCTACTTGGTTTAAATAAATACTTCAGAGTCCATGACTACTCTGAAAAATTCAAGGCTCGAATAGCCATATTTAACCTAAATGGAAAGGCTTCCATTTGGTGGGAAGACCTTAGGAATGCGAAAGGAGTCCATGAGAAGGACTTGTCATGGAAACAGTTCGAGAAATGCTTCAAGAAGAAGTATTTGTCAGAGAAATACATGGATGGGAAGACTAAGGAGTTATATGAACTCAGTTTGGGACAACTCACCATAGATGAATATGTCAATAAGTTCCTTGAGTTGCCGAGGTATGTACCCTACATAAAGGATGAAAATGTAAAAGTGCAGCAATTTATTAGTGGGTTACCTCAGAACTACCGTGACAAGATTGATTTTGACAAACCAAAGACCTTAGAAGAGACCATCTCGAAGGTAAGGTATTGTTATGAAAAGTCTAGGAATAAGACAGGACCTCACGAGGACTGGAGGAAGAAGAGTAGTTCGGGATTCAAGAAGAAGGGGTTTAAATCCTCAAGATTTAATAACTATGGGAAGGGTTCTAGGATGAACCTTCCTACTAGAAGTATGTATCAACAAAATTTCCCCTCTCAGAGTGGAAATAAACCTTTTGAGGCAGTCCCAGGAAAGATTGATAACTCAAAGAAAGAACCCTTAAAATGATGGGGTTGTGGAGAAGAACATTGGTTGAGGGATTGTCCACATAGACAACATAACAGTAAGAGAGTCTACACTATCCAAGAAGCTATCACCATTAATGATGTGGCTAGGAGCATGCCATGAATTTATGCAGCCTTGGACAATAATCAAGCCAACCACCAAGCTTCAGTGGTGGAGATGGAAGGTATGATCGCCAATCATCTAGTTTCTATTTTAATTGACCCTAGTTCTAATTTGAGTTATGTGGCCCCTCAGACTGTTGATAAGTGTAAAATACAACCAGTTAGACATGTTAAGCCATGGTTGGTACAACTAGCCAATGGGACCAAAATAAAAGTAGCAGATGCCATACCAACTTGTCAATTCATCATGGATGGATTCCCCACCCAAGCGACCTTTAACATACTTCCCCTGGGATCTTATGACTTGTTGATTGGTATGGAATGGTTGGTTTCTTATAAAACTAAGTTGGACTGTTACCATAAAACTTTAGAATGTGTAAATGAAGAAGGGAGAAAGATAACCCTCCAAGGGATTCAGAAGCTTGTCTCAGTGAGACAAATATCAACCCTTCAAATGAAAAAGTATTATAGAAAGGGGTGTCCTTTATATGCAATACAGGTGTTGGAATCTATTGAGGAATACAAACCAAATCTAGAGGACCAACCCAATCCATAAGAGGTACCAGTTCTACATCTGAGAAGAGACATTGACTTCTCGATAGAACTTGCACCAGGAGTAGTGCCAACATCTAGAATGCCCCGTAGGATGAGTACGCCAGAACTGGTTGAGCTCAAGCTACAACTAAAGGAGATGATGGACAAAGGCTACATCTAACCCAGATTATCTTCGTGGGGAGCACCTCTCTTTTTTGTGAAAAAGAAATATGTCACACTCCGATTGTGCATAGATTATAGACAACTCAATAATACAACCATAAAGAACAAGTACCCCTTACCGAGAATTAGCGACTTGTTTGACCAATTGGGAGGTGCTTCCATTTTCATGAAGATTGACTTAACGTCTAGATACCATCAAGTCAAAATTAAGGATGAAGACATCCACAAAACAACCTTCAGGACAAGGTATGGTCACTATGAATTTGTGGTGGTTCCATTTGGGTTAACCAATGCCCCCGCCACTTTTATGTGCTTGATTAATAAGTACCCCTTACCGAGAATCGATGACTTGTTTGACCAATTGGGAGGTGCTTCCATTTTCACGAATATTGACTTAAGGTCTAGATACCATCAAGTCCAAATTAAGGATGAAGACATCCACAAAACAACCTTCAGGACAAGGTATGGTCACTATGAATTTGTGGTGGTGCCATTTGGGTTAACCAATGCCCCCGCCACTTTTATGTGCTTGATTAATAATGTACTCATCAAATTTCTAGACAAATTTGCATTGGTTTTCATTGATGATATCCTACTATACTCCAAGAATAGAGAGGATCACGAAGAACATATTAGACTCATACTTCAAGTACTAAGAGAGCATCAACTCTAAGCTAAGTTTAGCAAGTGCGACTTTTTCCAGAAGAAAATCCATTACTTAGGCCATGTCATTTCTAAAGAAGGGGTGGCAGTAGACCCTGACAAGATCAAATCGATTATGGAATGGCCTACCCCAAAGGATGTATCTAATATTATATCCTTCATGGGATTGGCAGGATATTATAGAAGGTTCATAAAAGGGTTTTCCAGGATTGGTTTTCCAATCAGTGCCCTTCAGAAAAAGGGGGTTAAATTCACTTGGACATCAAAATGTGAAGAAATATTTCAGGAACTGAAATACATCCTGGCCCATGCACCCATACTGAAGATTGTAGACCCTGATAATGATTTCCTCGTGTGTACATATGTATGCAAGGAAGGACTCAAAGGAGTCCTTATGCAAGAGGGACGTGTAATTTTATACGCGTCCAAGAAATTGAATGAGCATGAAATCAATTATGTGACCCATGAATTAGAATTGGATGCCATAGTGCATTCTTTAAACATGTGGAGTCATTACCTCCTGGGTAGGAGGTTTGTGCTTATGGAAGACCATTGTGGGTTGAGGCACCTGTTTGATCAACCAAAACTCAATGCCATACAAACTAGGTGGATGGCTCTCCTTAGTGAGTTTGATTTCGAAATAAAACACATCAAAGGAAAGGAAGATAGGGTGGTCGATGCCCTTACCAGAAGTATAAAAATGATTCACTTGACAACGATAAGCACCTGTGAAAAGGAGGTCATGGAAAGAGTCAAGAATGCATAAGAAACATATGCATTCTTCAAGACCGTGACCTCATACCTAAGGAAAGAGCCTACAGGGATAAAGTATGAAGGTTACCATAGGCTCGATGAAGGTTTGTTGACCTACAAAAACAGATTGTATATTCCAAACTGTGATGACTTGAAGAGGTTCATAATGGATGAACTACACAAGAGACCATATACTGGTCACCCAGGATATCAAAAAATTATCACGAACACTAGGAAACAATTCTATTGGCCTGGATTGAAGAAAGACATAGATGATTATCTAGCTAAGTGCCTAGAATGCCAGCAAGTTAAGGCAAAACACCGACACCCAGCAGGGTTGTTACAACCCCTACCCATCCCAAAATGGAAATGGGAAACCATCTCCATGGATTTCATCACTGGATTACCAAAATCGACCAAGAAAAATGATGCCATCATGATCGTGGTGGAAAAACTGAGTAAGTCTTCTCACTTCGTTCTTGTCAAGTCAACTTGCAAGGCAATAGATATTTCCAACATATTCTTGAAGGAGATATTCAAACTTCATGGCATGCCTAAGGAAATTGTATCTGACAGAGACACCAAATTTACTTCAAGCTTTTGGAAATCCTTAACGGTTGGTTTTGAGACTAAATTGTTGTTCAGCATAGCCTATCACCCTCAAACTGATGGATAGACAGAAAGAGTAAACCAAATATTAGAATACATGCTAAGGATGCATGTAATGCATCAACCTAAGAAGTGGGAAGACTACCTACCATTGGTAGAGTTTTCCTACAACAATGGTTATCAAGAATCCTTGAATATGGGCCCTTTTGAAGACCTCTATGGTAGACAATGCAAGATTCCAATCAGTTGGAGTAATCTAGTGGAAAGAATTACAATCGGACTCGACGTGCTGAAAGAAATGGAAAAACAAGTGATTCAGATAAAGAAAAATCTGAAGATTGCTCAGGATAGACAGAAAAGTTACACCGACAGAAAGAGAACTCACAGAGAGTTCAATACAGCATACCATGTCTATCTCAGTGTTAGACCTAGGAAAAATTCCCTGAGAATGGGAGCTTGTGCCAAGCTAGCACCTCAGTATTATGGACCCTTTGAAGTCTTAGATAGAGTGGGACCTGTAGCCCATAGGCTAGCACTTCCTCCCACAATAAAGGCACATAATGTTTTCCATGTTTCATTATTGAAGAAATATGTACATGATTCTAATCATATAATTGAGTGGTCTGTGATTCAGGTGGAGCCAGAGGGAGAATTCCTTCCATAACCTCAATGCATAATAGATAGGAAGGAAACCTCACTCAGGAACTGAACCATTGCACAAGTCAAGGTGCAATGGAAACACTTTGGCCTAGATGAGGCTACGTGGGAAATGGAGGATGCCATGAGACATGCATATCTAATTTTCTTTACTCCTGTATATACATATCATGTTGAAAGATAGAACATAGAGGACGATGTTCCTTTAAGGGGGAGGGAATTATAACACCCTGTTTCCCCCAGTTTCTAAATATAACTATATTGGCCAAGGAACTATGGCAAACTCAAAGGTGTGAATATTTGATTATAAAAGGTCGATGAATGTAAATTATGTTATTTGAATAGAAAATGAATACGTGTTGCATGACTGCTGGAAAGGGGATGTGCTAAGAGAAACCACAAAAGTTATGAAAAGGTGGTGGAGGGGACCAGGAATGGTTGCGTTAAACTCCACTGAACCAGTACTTTGTTGGATTTAATTGCTCAAGATCAGAACAACCCTCTGACCCAGGAATGAATTACAGTCAGGTTGGTAGGTGGGAAGACCTCCTCAACAGTTAATGAGAGGATGGGGCAGATCGCCCATCTGTAAGGCTTCCAGACCTGACCACAGACCGAGAATTCGAGCCACACACAATCTTGTTGAGGAAGGAAATAAAGGAAGCATGGTGGGAAGGGGAAGACCTGCGAAGAGTGCAGAGACGAGAGTCGAAGCTCTCGGGTCCGAGGAAGGACTGAAAGAGGAAAGCGATTTATGATCACATAAAATAGAGACTGAGTCGGGAGAAGGATAGTAACCTTCGTCCCTATATATTTCTGTATTGGGAGAAGGAGAATAACCTTCATCCCTAACTTTCGTTGAGCTGGAAGAAAGAGATTGAATCTCAACGCATCGTGGTCTAAGCTCGGGGGTTGCTAGTGGTAAATCCATTAGGAGTGATTGAACCTATGGTTGGGTGGAAACGAGCACCCCTTTCAGCAGTCACATCATGCCTTATGGTCCTGACAAGTGTTTTCATGCCTTGTGCTTTGAATTGGAAATAATGGATGCATGCATGTATTTATATGTCTATAAATGGTTTCTGTATTAAAATGATTAAGTTATGAGTATGTGTTTGTTCCCTTGAGAACTTATGCTTCTGCTTGATTTTCCATATGCTCTAGTTTAATCCCTCGAAGGCGTTTCCCTAAGGAATTACATCATAGTTCCAGAGTTGGAGCAAGCCTCTTGGCACTTCTACCATTTCGATAACCTCACGAGTTTACCTTGCCCTCTTTCATAGCTTAAAGTTCTGTGAGTTAGGGAGGCATTTCCTTCAGACCAATAGTCTAAGAGACTTTGAAATCATGCCCAAGTCCTTAACCAAAAACTTGACTAAGAGTAGATTTCATAGCCCAAGATTCATCTGATGGTCCATGTGACCTGGGTCTAGGAACCTGCACTAAAAGGAGTTAGTTCATGAAGGTTTCAGAACTTCGGGGGCTCGAAACTTTGAGATGTCAAATTTCACGATAGTCAAAGTTACTTGAACTACTGAAGTAACAAGATTTGTATATGACGTAAGAACCTGACATCGAAGATGAATGCGAGTCATTTATTGGGAGGAGAAGCCATCCTGGTCGTCATATCGACTCAAATACCCACTAGAGTTAATGAAGTAAACACCAGCCACTCGATTAAATGATGGGTGGGATTCATTATGGAGCATGAAGGTGAAATTAGCGGACATGCTAGTTCACACCCCACAATCAACCAACGTCATTGATCTCATTGGGAATGGAAGATCAATGACCAGGATTAGATCAAAGGTGGGTGAGCACTTCCCAGATTGTGGAGGTTGGACCTCGCAATCACTGTGAATCGTCGATCTTTGAACGAAGATCAATGGTGGGGAATCACTGCGGGGCATGAAGGTGAAATTAGCAGATGCGCTAGTTCGCAGCCCACAATTCACCAACATCGTTGATCTCGTTGGGTTGGAATATCAATGACCCTGATTAGATCGATTTGGGAAAGTACTTTTCAAATTGTGGAGGTTGATCTCTTCGATAAAGAGTGCGCACATTGGGGACCCGCAATCACTGTGAACCATTGATTGGTGAACACATCAGTATTGGCCGGATCATGACCGTCAGATCTAGAAAAGTTTCTAGGTGGATAGTCGTGAGTTCCTTTGGAAATCTGTGGAGTAACATGGTCCTTCTATACCGTCGATCTAAGAGAAAGGACACGTGTCAGCAGATTGTCGAATTCGGGTGTAATCGCTTCGGAAGAAAGAGAGTATGGAGAAGTTGAAACTTCTGAAGCTTAAAGAGTCGAAGTGATTTGGAGCCGTCGATTTGTAGGAGACACGCGTTGACAAATCATCGACTTCGAGTGAAGTCTCTCCGGGAGAAAGCGAGTGTGGAGAGGTTGAAACTCCTGAAGCCCGAAGAGCCGAAGTGATTTGCAATCGTCAATCTCTGGTAGACACGCATCGACAGATCATCGACTTCGGGTTTAAGAACTCCGGAAGAAAGCGAGTGTGGGTAGGTTGACACTCCTAAAGCCCAAAGAGTCGAAGCAGATCTGAGTCATCCAAGCTAAAGGGACAGGTGTTGTCAGATCCTGCACTTCGGAGGAAAGTCACTCCGGGAAAAAGGGGATGTGTTGAACAAGGACTCTCGAAGACCTGAGAGATGGAGTTCATCTGAGTCGTCCCTTAGTTGAGGACAAGTGTCAACAGATCTTCCATTTCGGATGATAGCCACTTCTGAGGAAGGTGGGGTCACGAGAGTTGAGAACTCCTGAAGTAAATCATGACAGTCGATTTGAAAGGGATGCGCATCGATCGATCGTCGACTTCGGGTGAAGTCTCTTAGGGAGAAAAGGTGGTGTGAGCATTTGAGACTCTCAAACGTCGAAGTCTCGAAGTGGACCCGAGCCATTTATATAGATGGACGTGTGGCGCATGATCTGGAACTTCGGGTACATAGTACTTCGAAGGAAAAAGAGTTGGAGTGCTCGGAACTCCCAAATGTCGAAGTTCCGAAGAAGATCATAACTGTCGATCACAAGAGACATGTGGCGCTCAACCTATACCTCTGGGTATGAAGTACTTCAGAGGGAAAAGGTGTAGGAACATTTGAAACTCCCGAATTCCAAAGTCTCGAAGTAAATAAGGTCATCGAAATACCTGAGGACACGCGACATCGGATCGTGAACTTTGAAGGTTTGTTACTCCAGAGGATTTCGCATCTTGGTCATCTTGGCGCATGTTGTCTTGGCGTCTGGACATAGCCACGGTCATATGCAAGTATAGGGGGATGAAAGAAACCGAAGATCTTGGGAGATGATGTTTTCCTACTCTAATCTCGTTTCGAAATATGGAGATCGTGTCTGGAAATCTCTGGAAAATCATAATGGAATAGGGACCCTGACTAGGGGTATTGTTTTCTTAAGAAGAAGAAAATTTTTACACCCCGTCGTGGGTGTGTTATAGTTTCTCACAATCGATCATCGACAAATGACCCTCCATGATCTCTAAATAGAGATCATGGACCAATTAGGTGTCAAGCCACAGATCAATGTATCCATTAAGATTGAGGATAATATGATTCGTCAGAACACTCTATGTCGGGAATATATCGTGACCGTCAGATTTCCTAACTACAAATGCATACTAAAGAAACGCAATGAGAAACACACTTTTACCTAATGACGCATTAGACCAAGTTGATCTTAACTAACTCTTAAGTATCTAAACAAGCCCCTCTTGTTGTCATTGCGGAAGCCAACACCATGACGGATTCAAGCATGGTAAAATCACCTTACAAGACCCTTCCTCAAGAGACCTTTGATGACTTTGAAAATAACACTAGAGGTATCAATTCCAAGCTCATGAGGAAAATGGTCTATGATGGCCAAGGGATAGGCAAGGATGGACAAGGGATTGTGCTACCCATTTTAGCTCAATGGAGGCAGGCCCAAACATGAAGGCCTAGGATTCATTGGACAAGAAGCCAACACAAGTTCAACTTAAACCACCTTAGTCAAGGCAAGAGGAACCAGAAAAAAATCCACTCCCATGGAGGAAAAGGTAGTTGGAAAATGAGTGTGCATAAAGACACTCAAATTTGCTTGTAGAGTCTTGGAAAAGGGAAACAAGAGATGGTTATGTTGTCCAGATTTACTCCAACTCTTGGGGGACCAAGCAACCAAGCTGGAAAGCATAAATCACAAATTGAAAATGTATGTCATAGTATATTTTGTTTATTTCTATTGCAAGAAAAGTAGTCATAAGGATAGAAATTGTTGACACTCTAGAAGGCCAAGAAGCCCATGCATGAACTATTATCAGTATTGTATATTCACTAGACATTGGGAGGCCAAATGCTAGAGGCTTCACCCGGAACTCCATCCCAAGAACCAAACAACCAAGAAGAAAGCTTGGAGAGTCAAGGTGAAAGGGGAATAGGAGTTGCTTGCACTTGCATCCCAAGGAGAAGTGGTTGTCCAATAACCTATTGTAGCAAAAAATTCCATCTCTATCCATGAGATGGATAGTAGGCTTATGCCAAATGAAACCTTTATTCATATATTATCTTTTATCTTATAGCAGAGACACCCTTTCTTGGAGATTTTCCAGAGGATGCTTGAAGGAAGAAAAGAAGAAGATTGAAGGGATTGGAATGTTTTGGGGACCAAAAGCCTACAAATGGGGAGGTGTGTTGTTGCAATAGGTCATTGGACAACTATTATTCCTTGAGTTGCAAGTGCAACCGATTCCTCTTTCCCCTTGACCTTGACCAAAAGCCAAATACCTAACAACATTAATGACGACCGATTAAACTAATCCCTTGGTGATGTGAATTGAATCCTCGCTACAAATGTTCTGGTTGATACGTGTATATCACATCATTAACTTTGATTTTACATATTTTCTTTTTTTTTCAAAGAAAATTTCGTCCAAAACTTAATAGATTTTTTCCCACATTTGTGGATGGCATCCCTAATAAAATTGTTGGTGTAAACTAGTGTGCCTCACCCATTGACATTTGAATTGGGCACATGATAACACAAAACAAGCCAAATACCTAACAACATTGATGACAACCGATTAAACTAATCCCTTGGTGATATGAATTGGATCCTTGCCAAAATCTCTTTGTAAACTTTGTAATAAACATTTAATTGTTTTTGGAAAAGTTGAGAAAGTGTTATAAATTCCCTTTGGGAATTGAAACGAACCATTATGATGGTTGGCCTTCCAAGGAAGCCCATTAAAAATGAAGGACGTGATAAAGAAGAGAGGGAATGGAGAGATGAGGAGGAAATGAAGAAGGGCATTAAAAGAGATGAGAGCTCAAAGATGTAGTCTGATTGATGATCGAAGGAGAATAAGACATTGAGTTTGTCCCATAATGAATGAATATTGTTGTTGATTCATGGCCATCTACAAATTTCATACCATTGAGTAACAATATACTAAATCTTTTTAATATAGCTCACCCTTTTGTAATCAATTTCCTGCTTAATAAAATACCCAATCAATTTGGTTTTCCCATTTGGGTTCCAGGGTAAATCTCTATTGCTATTGTATGTTTAAATGTTGTGCGCGATTGATCACTTTATTTAGTGGTGATTCTATTTGTTATTTGGGTTGCATTGTTGGTTTAAGAAGGGCCATGCTTTGTTTATGCCAATAACAATTGCTAGCAACTTGCTTCACTATTAATTAATAACCATCACCTTCAACAAATAGATTTTTCTTGTTTTTTTTATTCGATTTTTGCTATGAATAAATGAGCAATAGAAGATTGAATTGAGGTTGCAAACTCTTGGGTAGTGTAACCATTTGCTACAACCTAATTTTATTATGGTTTAATCCATGGAGTAGCTACAACCCTACGATTGGGCATTTAAAAAAACCCGGTGTACTTGCCCCACTATTGAGCAATAACATGCTACAATCTATCCTTAAATTATTTAATCATTGGATATGGTGTAAGATATGCTTGTGTTTCGTTTATGCAATTGATAAACTTCAACAATACCAATTGGAATTGAAGAAGAGTGTGTTCTACCATTTACCAACAATGTTGGAACCTATAGTGATATGTGGAGGGGAAAATAATCTTAAATAAATGCATTGATAGAGAAAGTAAACATAATCCTTGAGCCCAAATCTGAATAGGGGTACTCATTCAAGCACGGAGAACAAAATTTATTTCCACAGAGGATTTGTGTTGATGAAATGGACAAGCCATAGGTCCATTGTTTACAAATCACTTGGAATATCTAATATATGTTGAAAATGGTTTTAGCTTTATTGACGATGTAGCATGAACCACTAGGTTTGTCAATCCGAAGCTAAAACCAATGTAGCCAACTCGTCCAACTCTTAGAGGAAAAGAGACAATTTCGATCCTTTTTTCTTTAATTTTAGAAATGCACACGTGCTAATAATGCACACATGTTATTAGTAACACATACACATTTTATTTTTTTACATAAAATGATAACTATGCAAAACTCCCTCACATTTACATCTAAAGAAAAAAATTAGCATTAAAACACTATTTTAAGGGAAAAGGACCTATTTTCATCTACTGGGCATAGCGAAGGCCCCTAAGCCCATCCTCTTTGTCTAAAATCTCTTAATGGAACCTATAATAAAACTTAGGGGTCAAGACCTCGTAGAGAGGGAACCTATCATGGTTGGAGGCCTTGTTCACAACAGTTGAGGCCTAGAAGGTTCAATTTCCTATGTAAAGCACTTGTTTTCTTTTTCAACCATGGTCTAGGTCCCTAAACACATCACTACTTCCCAAAAACAATTAATAACAAGCATATCCCACTTAAAGGCCAAAGATTCCATAGAAATGTCCTATGTGATGTTTCAATGCATCTTTCACCACGCTTGAGCCTGATAAGCTTTGTTAAATGCCCAATTCCCTTGTTATACTTCCTTGACCATTGTCAAGATGAAAAGACCCATGAATATTAATAACGACATCATAATGTCACCTCATAGTTGAAAGATGCCCAAAAGATGCAATGTTTTGTGGATTGTAGGTGTTTTTCATGGAAATTGAGACCAAGAGGTGTCATTTAGGGCTCAAGGTTATTATTGTCATCCCATGACCTCAGTTAGATCTCTAGACCCATAGTCATGGCATCCATAAAACCCATAGAGGCCATTGATAACCAATAGAGGTCTAATGTGGTGGTTTGAGGACTCGTCCATGGTGCTTGAGCCTAAGAATCAAGGTTTAGGGCTAGAGGCTCTTATTTCCCTCCTCCAACTATGGTTGTGAATCTAAGACCCATCCATGATGCCTAAGTCCTCATAATGGCACCCATATTTAACTCGTACATCAAAGACTCCTTTGAGAGTGATCATGTAGTGGTTTCTAGGTGTTGTTCATAGTACTTTAGCTTGATATGGTTCAATTAGAACTTAAGGCTATTGTTTCCCCCTAACCATGTTTATACCTTGACACACATTTCCAATGCACAAAACCTACTCATGACAATTGTAGCCCAACTAGAGGCTAAATACCCCCTGTAAAGTTCCTATGTGTCGATTTGAGTAGTTGTTCATGGGTATTGAAATCAAGAAGATTTACTAAGATCCTAAGGCACTTTTTTTTAGTCTTTGAAGATGGTCAAGGCCCCACGAACCATCCATGGTCCCATGTGGTGGTATGAGTATGTGTTCATGATCCTTAAGTTTGAGAAGCTCTGTTTAGGACTTGAGGTTGTTGTTTCCCTCCCCCAACCATGGTCAAGGGCCTTGAGTTGTGGTTTCCCTACCATGACCATGGTTAAGGCCTCGAGGCCCATCCATGGTGCATAAAACATTTTAATGTCATCCATATCCCTTGTGAGGCATCATGTCACAATGTTTAGGTTGTGTTCATGGTGCTTGAGCTCAAGAAGTTTCAATTAGGTCTTAAGGCACTTGTTTCCCCCCTTGACCATGTGTAGGCATCAAGACCCATTTTTAGTGCACAAAACCTACTCATGGCACCCATATCCCACTTGGAGGCATGTAAAGAACCCTACAAAGGACTCATGTGTTGATTTGAGGACTTGTTCAAGGTTCTTGGGCCCAAGAAGATTCAAAAATATCTTGAGGTGATTATTTTCCTTCCTCAACCATGTTCAAGGCTTCACATACCATCCTTTATGTGCAAAACCTTATAATGGCATCCATATCCAACTTTGATGCCAAAGATCCCCTAGAGAGGGCTTGTGTTGTGGTTCGCAAGTGTTGTTCATGGGGATTGAACCCGAGAAGTAGAATTTATGGCCTAAGGCCTAAGTGTTTTCCTCCCCTAACCATAACACTTGAACTCTAGAAGGTTCATTTAGGGCTTAAGCCCCTTTTTCGCCACCCTCAACCATATTAGGGCTCAAGGCCCATTTATAGTGCACAAAACATACTCATGGCACCCATATTCCACTCAGATGCTAAAGAACCCTGACTGTGGCCCCCAAATGATTCTTGGTGTGGGCCCAAGGCACATTCTTATTTAGAGCATGTGTTGTGGTTTAATCATGACACTTGTATCCCTATAGTAGGCTAGAGATACCATGCAAGGGTCTTGTGTGGTAATTCAAGGATACATTAATCAATATACCCTTAGAAGCCTTATGGGTTGTAGGTGTTTTTCATGGTGATTGATCCCGACAACCGTCATTTAGGGCACAAGGCCCATTAATCTCTTCTTGTGACTTTGGTTAGACCTCTAGACACATTCTTGGTACACAACTAACCTAGTCATGACACCCACAACACCCTTGGAGGCAATTGATAACCAATAGAGGTTAGATGTGGTGGTTTGAGGAATCGTGCATAGTTCTTGAGCTTGAGAAGAAAGGTTTAGGGATGGAGGCTATCATTTCCCTCCCTCGACTATGGTCATGGACTTGAGACCCATCCATGATGCCCAAGACTTCATAATGGCATCCATATTTAACTTGGATGTCAAAGACCCTCTGGAGAGGTTTTGTGTCATGGTTTCTAAGAGTCATTCAAGGTGATTAAATTCAAGAAGGTTTTATTAGGGGTTAAGCACGTCCTCCCCCCCCCCCCAACTAAGTTTGTTCCTCAACTCACATTTCTAGTGCACAAAACCTACTCATGGTGCATGTATCCCACTTGAAGGCAAAAGACCCCTACAAAGTTCCTACATATTGGTTCGAGTCCTTGTTCAAGGATCTTTATCTTGAGAAACTTCTATAAGATCCTAAGACACATGTTTTCATTCTTTGATGACTATTAAGGCCTCGCGAACCATGCATGGTCTTGTGTGGTGGTCTAAATACGTGTTCATGGTGCTTAACCTAAGAAGTGAAGTAAAGGGCCCAAGATTGTTGTTTCCTTCTCTGACTATGGTCATAGATCTGAAACTCATTCATGATGCCCAAGACCTCATAATGGCATCCATATTCAACTTGGATGCTAAATTCCCTAGAGAGGGTTTGTCTCATGTTTTTTATGTGTTGTTCATGGTGCTTGAACTCTAGAAGGTTCAATGATGAGTTCATGATGCTTGAGCTTGAGCCTCGAAAGCTATGTTTAGGCTCTAGGGTTTTTGTTTCTCTCCCCCAACCTTAGTCAAGGCACTAAGGGTGAGGTTGTTGTTTACCTAACACTACTATGGTCAAATCTAGGAGACTCGTATGTGGTATATAAAACATTTGAATAGAATTGGAAGAATTCACACACAAAGAAAACACACATCTTGTTTTATTGATCAAGTAAAGGTTTACATATATAATATATATTACTGACTTCTAGAAAACTAGATTCGAAGAAAGTGGATCTGATTAGCCAAAAATAACTAATCTAGAAGTTCTCAATTATTCTCTAACAAACCTAAACCAAATCTAAAATAAGCATGTAAGCATTAATTCTAACACCCTCCCTTAATGCTTACATTATAAATAACAATATGAAAAGAACATAAAAATATTTTTGAACTTTGATCTTTGTTTGGTCTAGTCTTCATCATCATTTCTACCCACTATGAAATCTCATAGACTACACTCTTTCTCAACCATCAACTTCGATCTTACCACTTGATCCATTTAAGATACAATTGCTTCTCACCATCAATGATGTATTTATAGGTCTATGATTCTTGACTACCCTGAACAATAGTCCCCATATTGAATCACTCTATGAACATACTTCCATTTGTCAAATACATAATGAACTGTGTATTTTTTAGTTATATAGGAAAGCAATCTAGTTATTGAATGTATCTAGTAGTCAATCATACAATTTGACCTTTTTTTCACATACACAAACACACAAAGATAGCCTGTAACCATTGTTCTTGGAGCACCGAAAGACAACAAGAAACACCAGCTTATAATAGATTATAGTCATAATCTTACAAAAAATAAATATAACATACATAACCAATAGCTATATTCTAGAAAAGTTTGAGAGGCTTTGTATTGAATTTATTATCATTGACAGAATCTAGTGAGTCTTCAAAAATCACTATGTTGGTTGATTCTTTTAGTTTTCCTTTTAAAATATCTTTGGCACGGATTTTGCAATTCAATGTTGTATGTCCATTTCTCCAGCAATAGAAGGCTGAAGCATTCAACTGAACTCTTATTCTTATTCATCCTTCCCTTGGAAAATAGTGCAATTTTATCTTGTGAACTTACTTCAATGTCTCGTGCTTTTATCCTCTTTTCTTCTACTAAGAGTGATGTTATCATTTCATCCAGTGTTCGAGAGGACAACTGACTTAAGGTAAAAATAGTATTGTCATAATTTGAAGATACATTGTTCAATGTGTTAGCGTCAGAAGTCACTCTTGGATTGCGACAGGAGCAGAGCCCAACGCC
Organism: Picea engelmannii; assembly: GCA_009831015.1. NCBI lineage: Eukaryota > Viridiplantae > Streptophyta > Pinopsida > Pinales > Pinaceae > Picea > Picea engelmannii. Next base: position 846,850 of record ML778994.1, read on the forward strand.
CATCAGTTTTATGTCACGATAAGTTTAATAGATGATCAAATGGTTAGAGACCCAGGACATAATCACTCTAGCTCAGGGACCAGGTCTGGTATGTAAAGAACAAAGGAGGTCTTGATTTAACTTCAGTTAGTGGGCTGATTGTAAAATGGGTAGGTGGAAGACTTGGTGAGAGGAGTGAGCAAAACTACCTCGGGCAACAGGCCTTTCAGCAGTTTGCAGAAGAAAAACTCTAAATGCAAGATCCTCTTGGTTCAGAGTTTCGGGTAACTGAAGGGGTGACTTGACTGGATCCTCCAATTCCAAGTCATTCAGTGTTGAGAAAATCAAAAGACCGATTAGAGACAATGCAGTTGTTACAGTGATCCAACCTACATCATCCTATAACAACTACAACTCGACTGGATCCTCCAATTCCGAGTTGTTCTAATACAGTATGAACAAAGACATGGAAAGAAGCTGACATACATAAGGCAAGAAGTCTCAGATGTTAATACATAACCAGAATAACCAGTGCTTCGTTAAAGATTTTACAATCGGGAGCCTTGCTCAACCATCGATGATTACAAAATACAAGGATTGAGTTTATATACTCAGAAAAATTCACCTAACAGAGGTGTGCTCAGTCATCCAAGGCTTGGTGTGGCTTCAACCAAATTCAGACGGATATTCTTTGTCAGACGCCACCTTAACTGCGCATGGCTCCTGCAAGGGGAGTAGCTGAGCCATTAAGTGACGAGTTAGCGTGTGCAGACCTCTCTGGCTAGTCGAGGACTCGGCATGGCTTCTTTGGAAAAGTTGGTATACAGAACCCTCTCGGGCAGACAGCTTGCCAAACCCTCCATACCTTACACTTAATGAATGAGGAGAGGTTTCAACCACCCCTTCTCACCTTCATTTATTCCAAGCGAAAACCAGGATCGAGGTCGAATCAGATGGCACCTGGAAATCGTGATGATCCCCTCTGTGACCAAACTCGACGCCCTTGGTGCTTCTTGCACAACACTTTTTATTTCCCAAGTGACCATGGGCTGTGACCCTGTGTTTATTTTCAAGGCGCTTTCGCATTCGTGAATGGGAAGGAGCTAATCCTTGCTTATTACAGTCGCGATGAGCGAAACGTCGAGATGGCTTAATTGGGCGCCACACGTCCCTCTCATATCTGATTGTCCTGAACTCACTCAACGATGTTGTGGGCCCCGGGTCTTGGATGCTATTGGCACCTCACGCCTCGGGAATATGACGGAGCTGCTCCTTGCTCTTCGAAGTCGCGATGGGCGAAAAGGCGAGGAGCCTAATCACACGCCAGGTGTCCCCTTTGGATGGGCGACTGAGACTGCTCCACGATACTGTGGGCTCGACTTTGGGCGCTTTCGACGCTTTGGGGTTCGGGGTTTCGAGATGTAGAACGACATGGAACTCTCACCCTTTGAACCCCCGAATGTCGAAATGTCGACGTGACTAAATCTCGCGCCACACGTCTTTTGGATGGACGGTCGCTATCCTTTCCTGCATACAATATGGGTGCTTTCCATTGCGCTAATCTCGGCGCAACTCCGCTAACAGTGATTTCTCATCAACCGTCGATCTGCCCTTATGGATGAATCTGGACTGGCGATATAATTTCGCCCGCTTACTTGCTTGAAACCCTGAAACGAGATTTTTCCGTGCCGTGCTTGGGCGATTCTCGTGCAACTTGCAGACCTGAATACTCTTGTGCCTAGGACCAGAAATGTTACTAACACAATGAAATTACCTTTGCATCATCATCATCTAATATAGTTCCAATCTCTGCCAATTGACCTATAAGAGACTTTAAATCATTTATGCATGAGTAGATAAAGATGTCTCATGATGCATTTTAAGTTTGAACAATTGTAATTTTAAGGAAAACTTTGCATTTACATCTTTTTTCCAAAATATCTTACTCAATTGTTCCTACATTTATGCAGAAAATTTTGTTAAATTAATAAAATGAAGCTGTGAGTCTGAAAGACATAGCCCAAGGATAGACTTAGCGCTTTCCCCCCTTTTCTCCCATTCAATTAATTGCTTTGGATCTGTAGGTGTTTTTTCCATACCTTTTACAATATTCCATAAATTCTTATGCATATGCAACTGAACCTTTACCTTCCAGGTATGGAAATTATGACCATTAAATTTTTCCAACAATATATTCTCCATGTTCAAAAAGAAACTTGAAATTATTACCTCGTGCAACAAGAAGTTAGGCGATGACTTCTTTCACACACAGAGCTCCTTCACATGCAACCCCACACAGTAAATTAAAGCAATTCACAGTTTCTCCTCTCTTCATCGATAAACTGCACACGATATGGTGGATATGGCTAAAAACTCAGACTGCGAATGATGTCAGCTAGTGCTCCTCGCACTGATCTTTGAAGGTGACGTTTCCCAGGCAATACCTAAAAATCGAATATACTTTGGTTATAGCTTGAGGGATAAAACAAAATCAAACCCTCAATTCTTACAAGCCTACACAGATCTGGTAGCTCTATAATTCGTGGCACGCTGGTCAGCTAATGTTATATATAATATTAATATATATCATTAATGTTATATATAATATCAATATATATCACTTAAAAATATGCAATTGTTATAAGTTTTTGATTTTTATCTAAATTAGATAATATAAATTTATATGAAATTATAATTTTTTATTATTTAAATTATATTTTTGAATTTAAAAATGAATTTAGCGTACTGAAAAATTTATAAAACATTTGGATTATATAAAATTAACAATTAAATATATAAATCCAACCAAACAAAATTAAAAAAATATATATAACTTGAAAAAAAGAAAGAAAAAAACTTACAACACTTAGACTAAGTCCTTAAAAATATAGAGATTCCATACTTATCCGCTCATCCCTAATTACGAGGTTGCATCTCTTTAAAAAAAAAAGGCTTTCTGCGATACAGTGGATAATTACGACTGGTTTTGGAAATCCACACTCCACATGTTCTCCTCGTCAGGTCAAATTATGCTGCACATGCAGCCTCCACAGAAGCGATAAAATTCTGTTGTATAATTTTAAATAATAAATATTTAATTTTTCAAAATTTAAATAATAAATATTTAATTTTTAATTTTAAATAATAAGTATTTAGTTTTTCAAAATTTACATAATAAGTATTTATTTTTCAAACAATATTTCCAAATTATTATATAATTCAAAAATTCATTATGTTAATTTTAAAAGTTATAAAAATTTATTATGTTAATTTAGAAAATTGTCTTGAATAACACATTGCCATATGAGCACAGATAGCAGAATTCATTATGTTAATTTAGAAAATTATCTTGAATAGCACATTGCCATATGAACATAGGTAGCAGAAATTGTAAAATTTATCATATATTTAATTTTTCAAACAACATTTTCAGATTATTATACGATTCAAAAATTCATTATGTTAATTTCAAAAGTTATAATAAATTAAGCTATGAAAATTCATTAGGTTAATTTATCAAATTATCTTGAATAACACATTGCTGCTATATGAGCATAGGTAGCAGAAATTGCAAAATCTATCATGGAATTAAAAAGAGGAGTACTGAAAACTTTAAATCCAAACATAATTTTTGTTTGCTTTTTATTCCATAGTATTCTATAACCGTGAGGGACTAATTTTAGATCATGTATATAGATTATTTAAAAGTTGGATTAAAGAGAAAGCTATGAATCATATCATTTTCTGATATATAATTAATTATAGGCTTATGTTATAAAGTTTGAAGAAAATTATTGTAATTTTAATTTTAATTAAAAAATAGAATTTATAATAAATATGGAATATTATGTTTATTTTATAAAAAATAAAAAATTTGGATTATTTAAAATATTTTTTCTCAAAAATAATTATAAAAATTAAATAAATATAAATTGAAAATTAAAAGAAAAATATATTTTTATATTTAAATTTTGATAATTATATTATTTAAAGGATAAGTTTAAAATTTTTGATTTTTGGATTTTTTTGTGGTTAAATTAGAATTTAGCTATAAAATTGTTGGTGAAATTGTACTTTTGCATAGTTTAAATTGAGTTTTTTATTTTGTCTTTGAAAACCACCTATTACACTAGAAATAGACAATTTCAACAACTAATATTTATAATTCCAATTAAAATTTTGGTTGGATTTTGGACAAATATACTAAAAAGGATTTAAAAAATAAAATGTTTAAATTACTACTTATTTAAATAATAATTTTGTTAAAATATACCATGACAACAAATAGAAGAAAAAAAATTGCAATAAAAAATAATTCATACATAATATTTAAGATGATGATGTGACTTATCCATAAATTTCTAATTCCAAAATAAATGATATTGTAATGTACCAAATCACATTTGATGCATCTACGTGGTTGAGGAATTTAGTCAAACACTTGGCATGCAAGTTCCCAAATCCCTTGAAATCACTTCAATACTTGCAGTTGTGTTTGATGCTATGTTTATTTGTAGTTGGCTGGTTGAACTTTGTGTGCAATGGATGTAACATTCATTTAAGTGTATTTTCTGATGTATTTGGCCCATATTTGACACATGCAATGATAACCAAAAAATTAGAAACTAATAGCTATTAAACACCATAAGATAGTATCTCAAATCCTTGTTTTATTTAATATGCACTTGGTTGTCCAACACATAGTAATTTTCAGATCTGAAATGTGTTTTCTACAACTGATATATGGTTGGAAAATACATACAAAACTCAACTAAAGAAAGGAAAAGAGTCTCCCAATAGAATCCCTCCTCTAACAATTGCTCCAAAAATATGTAATTTCTTGAGCAAATGATGGCCCCAATGACAAGATATGTGCCTTGCTTGGTCTGAATTGGCCCTAGCTGAAGATGAGACTCATCCACCAATGAAATGACCAATAGCCTCATAAATAATTGGCCCAAGATGTATAGAACTCTATCCCAACAAGTAGAAACTGATACAACCCCAAAATATGAAGATTTCCACTACCAGATGCATCCCTCCAAACAATATTTCACCCTGGGTACAAAATGAATGACTTGAATGAATCTTAACTGAATAGAATGGTGAGGGAGGAATCTTTCACCTCCTCTAGGGTTTATTCAATCAAAATCCTCTAAGCCCGCCATAAAAATATCAATCAACATAATGAGAGAATAAAAGCCCCTATCTCTCTTTTATACCTCCTTTCACCTTTTTTCATTCAAGTGACTTTTAATTCATCTTTTAATATTTCTTCATAAATCACTTTATTAATTTAATAATCCTTTTTATTTCAAAATGTGATTAATTCTCCCTTATAACTTCTTTTGCCACTGAAAGCAAGTTGTGCGGAATGGATCCTGATGATGAAATATGATGAATAATGTGAGCATGGCCCCATATAACTCCTCAAAACTTCATGAACTCACTATTACTCCAATTGACTGCTCTAGCACTATTATTCCAATTGGCTCAAATTGTAACGTAAGAAAACCAAAAAATGGAAACAATACATATAATCATTAATAGATATTTACTATTTATATTTATATATTAATATCATTTAATACAACTTGACTGAACCTAACGGTTAACCACATCTGCTTCCATACACTTTTATATGAATCTAATGGTTAACATGTGCTTCCATACACTTTTATACGAATACACAAAAAAATATTAAATAACATAGCATTTTAAAAAATGTGATTATATATTCCTACTTACAAAAGTAATGCTGTGGCCACTAATTATTTAATATATAAATTCCACTAATTATTTAATATATAAATTCCATTTATTAATATTATCCAATAATTTTATATGAATATATAAAGTAATGTTAATAGATAGCACTTTCAAACACGTGGAATGATATCATAATGCCTGCATAGTGATTAGTTGGTGGCCAATCGATGTGGTTGTCACCCAAAACATGAAACAAAGGGCCATAGGCATCGTCGTACATATTTTAATTTTGATTTCAAAAACGTGAATCGTGTTGTATATGAAGTGCGAGGATTATGCACAAAGCACGAAAACAGCCACAGTTCACAAATATCAAAGTGATGAGACGATAATTACGACTATGTTGGTGTTTTTGATACGAGTTGTAGAACAGCAGTGAAAGAAGAGGAGAAAGAAATGGCGCAAGTGATCGACGGCAGAGCCATTGCCCAGTCTATTCACAAGGAGATCGCCCACGACGTCTCTTATCTTTCCAACAAATGTGGCAAGGTACCGTTGCATACCTGTTACAATTATTCAGCCCTTACTTTTTCTTAATGCCTCTAGCTCTGTTACACCTACTTAATGGACTGCTGGCTATCAATTAGAAAGGTTGTTGGTTAGGAGGTGTATCTCAAATTTCGTAGAACCAAATTCCCCACACAGAAATTATTACATCAAAATTGGTTGAGGGCATCTGCCATGTCCGGCCTTTGGTACATACATCTGATCTTCTGTTCAGGCCATATTTTATACAATTGCAATGCATCGACAAGGTTTGCAAGAGTTCGAGTCTTGGGAAGAGTGTAATAAGCCTAGAGAAAAAGGGAGGCATGTATGTCTGACCTGTATTGTACTGTATTGTAGAGAAAAAGGGAGGCGTGTATGTCTGACTTGTATTGTAGTAAGACTGGTTAGATTGAGAGGTTTATTTTACAGTTCAGTATTAGGTTGATGTGTGATTTTCTGTCTAAATTCAATGTGGTGGAATTTACACCTGTTATTCTTAAATAATAATAATAATAAATTAATTAAATGAAAATTGTATATGTAGGATCTAACTTTTTGCACTCTAAAACTGGTTAAAGAAGAAAAAGAGTTTGCACCTCAAAAATTTGATCCCTATAAATTCTTAGCGGAACCAGAGTTAAAATAGATCTATAATAATTTACTACTACATCCTACTACTGAAATTCTTATAAGTTCTTATACTGTACAAACATCATTCGAAGGCTAATCTCGACACTAATTAAACTGGATATAGAAAAAACCAAGTGCATGTTTTATGCTTGTGTCTAATCTCAGAGAAGCATTATAACAGCCCGGGCATCACAAGCAAAATGGCCCTGAAGAGACCAATTAATAAACATAAGCATTTTGGTTCCATTAACAGAAGGCATTTTTTGTTGCTGTCAGGGGTACTCTTCCATCAAGAAACCACCCTGGACTCGCACCTGGTTCAAACAGGGACCTGCACCTAACCCCGACTGCTTATTCACGCCTATGGAAAAATTGAACCTTGGTGAGTGGCCTCATATCTCACCATCTTCACTTCTGAACCAGAACCCATCAACAAAGTAATGATGTTTGAAAAGATAAATCCATTGTTTTTGTAATACGATCTCTGCTGGAATACTCAAAAGGAAAACTCATAAGCGTAAAGGAAAACTCATAAGCGTCTTTGGATGCTGGGATACACAGTATTGGGAGGAGAAAATGTCTTTAGAAATGTGTGCATTTTTGCTGAAAAGAGGGGCTAGGAAATATATGACAAAACACAGCTTTAAGTAGCCTTAATTTCCTTCAGAAGCTCAAGCTGGACATATATACACTCGAAAAAGAGCAAATATGCTCTCAATGCACTACTTCGACGGTAATTGAATTCTGAGTCCTGACAGAATGAAATCAAAGATTGGAACTTTTCCTAGCATTGGTTTTTTTTTGTCCTCCCTTAACACATATCATGACTTTGATTCAACCAAAGTATTCAAGTAATATGCTTCCATGAAGCTAAGGTTAGTTGTGCTGTACATGCAACAGGAAGAAGTTTGTACTATTCATGTACAGACAAATAGAATGTATCCACATCTGTTAGAGGATGAAACTGAAATGCACAGTTGATCAATTTAATCAAATTAAAATATTTCAATATGCAATTTATTTGTTTCAACTCACCCCAAGCGTAAGACTCTTGTATTATCACCACTTGAGACCACTAGGATTTCACTGTTATTCTATCACTCAACTAACTCCTGGATGGCAAAACCAAGTTGTGCGGTTCACTTTTTGTCACCGATAATTCTCAATAGGCAATTCCATACTTTTGTGATGTCATTAATTCTCAGAAAGACATATGGATGATAGCACCTCTAGGATTATTATTGTGGGAAAACTTCACCCTGCAAAATGTCTAATCACATTGATTACATACAAGCCCCAAAATAACCAAAAGGGTCTCCAATCTAACAGCACTGCTGTTAAGTACATAAAAAAATAACTTACAAATTTAGCTGAAATTTACTGACAAAGAAAGGCATTATAGTAGCTGTTTGATTTGGTTTTCCAGGCAGTTTTGTACTCCAGTCTACCCTTATGTTTCACTCCAAAATTTCCTGCTGCTGCCTAAGTTTTAACTTGAACATTTATACCTTCCTAGAGTCAAGTGAAGGAATTCAAGATATTTGATTGTTTAGTTAGATTCCTGTAAATTGTTTTCCCTAGCGACATCTTTACCGGACAGTGGGTGAGAGAAAAAGAGATGCTGCTTCTTCTCATTTTCTTATTTCTTTAAATTTCGTCAATTTTTTCCTTTCATAACCTGTTTTTTCCCATCTTTTACAGCTCTTGTTAGAAGCCTTTTGGGAGCACAAGAGAGGATTATTTCTTCTATTTCCTTATCTTCTTAGTTTTGAGCTTTATTGCTACAATTATCAAGATTTCAACTGCAAGCTACACATTACTAGTTTCTACTGGTTGAGTACAATTTCACTAACTGGATGGTCAATGTCAACAATGCATTTATACTTTGATATTATGAATGATTTAATTTGATAAATTTATATTTGCTTGCACATTACTAAGGATCAGAGATAAATGAAGGATTATTGTTGGCATCTCTGTGGTCTCTAAGAAGAATTGCAAATGTTACATCCCAGATTCACTTTAGTGTACCCTACATTTTTTTGCCAGATGTGATCCATCATTTGAGCATATTATGTGCATCATTGTATCATGATGAGCCAAAAATGTGGTTGTCTTTGTACTCATGTATTGTATTGGGCCATGCTTAGATGTTCTATCATCTATGTATCAATGGGGGGCTTATGTGGTTTCTCCAAACCCCTTGTGGTTAGTCATGGCCCATCATTTTAGTCCCCATTTCAAGATATGCATTGCTCTTATGGATTCTGCTGATCTCCCCTTGGTGTTAGTAACTCGTCACCATGTCGGTCATTTATGATTTGGGTAGGCATGTGATTGTCTTGGGATGGATCTACGAGGACACATGATCTAGGGGAGTTGCTAGTCTCTCTCACTAATTTCTATGTAATGTAAAAGTGTTGCTCATGTTGTAAAGGTTGTCACACATATTTAAAGCATTTTATATTATGCCTAAGCATGGACCCCTATCTTATGTATTCATCACACTTTGGCCATCTACCACTAAAGATAATTTTGTAGATGCTCACTCAATTTCACGTTTCTCGTGGCAGTTTCACAGTTCTTGAGGTAGTACACATATCCCAAGGCACAGGTCACATCCTTCGTGGAACATTTGTGCTATGTTCACTTGCATTGGTCACCTCTACATATGCCACGTTGAAGATTCCAGAACGCCTTCTCAGTCAATCACTTTTTGAACATTTCTTCACTTGATTTGAGGGCCAACCTACAAATGTGGACATTATGACAACCATGGGGTGTTTTTATGACTTGATTTGACTTGGAGGGTCACTTTTCATGCCTCATGGAGGATCTTTGCTTGTTTTTGTTAGAAAAGTAGGTGTGCTCGTTTAACCATAGACAATATAGCAATATTGTCACCCAACCATAGGCTGAAGCCACCCCCGAGCACCTTAACCTTGACAGAGAATAATTCTAGAAGCATACCCTAGGCCTAATAGCCAATCAATATAGCGTACCTCTCTCCAGAGCTAGCACACAAGGTAGAAAGTCCAAACCATAACCAAGAGAAAGTCCAAGCCTAAAACCGAAAATACAAGTTGCAGTAGCTGCAGGCTACAGCTGCAACTACTCTACAGACTTGCGCACTTACTAAATTTCTGCAGTTGCGAGCTGTGTGTGTACAAATGAGCTCTGGAATCCTATATTTATACTGCTCTTTCTTAGCTATCTGGGCAGACTTCTCTTTCTGGAGGCTAAAGACTCAATATTAAATTATTTTCTTTAGCCGACTTGTCTTCTAAGGTTATATCCAATGCTTTAGGGTTTCTTCTTGCTTCCCGGAATATTCTATTCTTGTCAGGGTTACACGTGGAGGTTAATACCTCCCGCAGCTACCATAATATCAACACTCCCTCCTAGCTAGGGAGGTATTGAAGGCAATGGTCTTGAGCACAAACATACCATTCAACCGGTAGCATCATCATAGCCACTCAGACTATCTCATGATTAAATCACGAGCACCATCATCACTATCAGTGTCATTTGACAGCATCCACTGCATCATCTCTTTAAGCCATACTCCATCTTAGTAATGATGTTGAATAAGTCACTCACTCCACAGAGTGAGACAAGAACTATTCTTCTAATCCGGACATATGTCCTAGAAGAATAATTGTTCCAATAGATGTTGGAAGCCACGCCATGGGATACAAGGACTGATCACCTTTCAGTGTTCACCATTGATTAATGCCCAATGATCAATTTTGATAGTGTTTAAGAGCTGGTTCGCACCTTATTGTGGCAGCAGTTTCCATTCTTGATGCAGGGCTATATGGCCATTAAGCAATGAGTTAGAATGATAAAGAGAAACTACTTGGATTTGGAGGGAATGCCCTTATTTTAAGGAAGAAAAGTCATTTGATCAAGTTTTATTTGATCAACAAAGACTTGAAGCTGTTATAGCTAATGAATACTACGCCCCGGGATCAAGAGGGATGGAACATTTTAGTTGTAGATTGGTTAAATACAGCCCAAGGAATATTTTTAGGGATAATATTGATAATTTTACAGTGTGAGTATAGATGATCAGTGTTGCATTGTGATTGAAATCTAAGAGTAGAGAAGAGTGAACTCTTCTAGAGGGTCGGATCCTTGGGGATTTGCCCCCCATGGTTTGTAGCAGCTGATTGGCTTTAGATGATAATGACATGAGTAGTTTTGTTTCCATATTCTCTCTCATTTCTGCACATTGATATTGTTTGTTAATTGCTGCATTCTTTATGCTTTGCTGAGTTAATTTGTTATCATAGGCTAGTGTGAAGACATCTTCCCTTGGCGTATGAGGCATTTATGGACTGAAGTTGTGATTCAAGATCCACGGAGGTTCACTGTGACAGGGTTCAAGTTATTTCTGCTATCTATCAGACTGTATGCTGGACTGCAACTCTGAACTGGTGTAGTTATTTGCATTCCCCTTTACTTAACCCAGTTTCGGCAGCAAGTTTGTTTGTCGACCTGTTTCCTATGATATCAGGATTTTTCAGCCTATCATTGATATTCAGGTCAATGTGCCATATCGTTTGGGATTTTCCCAAAGTGGGATACACCATAGGCTTTGTCCATGTCTAGTCAGACCTCTGTTCAAAATTTCTTTTGACTCCATACCTTAGACAGTAGGCACTGGTCATGATAGGTTCCACCACCAAATCTTATATTATGTTGCATTTTCATGAATCATGTTGACCAGTTGAGGAATGTGAACCACATTGAAGTTAGTTTAGGGAAACCCCCCTTAGCTGGAAAAGAAAGAGAAATAAGTGAGAGGAGTCAGCTGCTGTGGTAATAGTGGGCAGCACTCCTAAGTTCCTTCAATATTGGTCCATTGATGTCAGGGACTTGCCATTTAAGGATGCATTTTTGAATGGTAACAATTACAACCATACCAAATGGTAGAAATTGTGATTTTCCTGGCTAGTGCAAATGTTGGATAATTTTTGTAACGGGCTAACATGAAGAGAAATTACAATTCATTCAGAACAGAAGAATTGCAGCAATCAAATAAAGCCAATATCTGAAAGAAACTTGCACAACATATGAACAATTTAATTCCTTTAGATAAAAAATACAAAGGTATAATCCTCCTTGACAAAAACTCGCCTACCTCGTCTCTCAAATGGAAGACTCGGTGATGATACAAGTCAGGTTGGGAGGTTACAACTCTCTAACCACTAGCATTAACATAAATTGACCATTAACATGGTCACACAAACCACTAACTTTACTAATCTTTTGACCAGCGTAAAAATCAATTAATAAAGTACATGACATCAACTACAATAATGTACAATAAGATATTTAACCCTTGACTCAATTACAATATAACTTGGACTGGGTGCTAACACATCTCTTGCATACCTAACCTCAAAACTGATTGCATATATTTTATTTATTGACTTTGATTTTGAGTAGGTGAGACTTAAGCTTCAAATGTATGCCTGGACTGAACTATTGAGTTTCTGCTAAAACATCCTTCAGAGCATGCTATTAATTATTAATATCTGCATCAAATTATTTAGGTTCCTGGTTTGGCTGTTGTCATTGTGGGTGAGAGGAAAGACTCCCAGACTTATGTACGTATGAAGAGGAAAGCATGTGCAGAAGTTGGCATGAAGTCCATTGATGTAGACTTACCAGGAGATGCACCAGAAGAGAAAGTCCTTAATGCAGTCCTTGATCTGAATGCCAATCCTCAAGTACATGGTATATTGAAACTTCCTAGTTCCTTCGTAGAGGCAGTTATGAAATTTGGATGTTTCTATATGCAGAATACATGGACTAATTTTCAAAATAATGATTAAATAGAAAAGGGAATATAAAAACAATAGGAATTCTTAAGATTACGATAGTTCTATTTTACTGTCCTTTTTTTTTGTCAAACACGCAATTCTATTAATTTAAGGAACTAGAAAATATGTCCAAAATCACGCCTAGCTGGCTTGAGACATGCAAGGAACGTTTTGTTGTCTATTTTGTAAGGGTCCCACATATTTCGGATTATGGGTGGGAATCATATTGTTAAGAATAATGAGATTCATTATATGTGTTGGCTGGCTGGATGACATGGCTAATAATTGGGAAGTTAGGTGGAAAACTTTCCCTCCCAAAAAAAAGGATCATCACTACTAGCGTGCTCCTTCCTATTTTTAGCCTCGTGGACGTTAAAAATACTTTTTTTTTTTCTTTCTATATATGTAGACGGATTCTCTTTTAAAATTGTTGTTGTCATTATTTTATGTGAAATTTTATTTTTAAAATTGTTGTTGTCATTATTTTATGTGAAATTCTATAATAGTGCTTTAACCTTGTATACATATTGTGACTTGTCACATTGATGCATAAATGTTGCAATTTTATGCAATTCTATTCCAGTTATTAGTATTCTGTTTATGTGTGTTCCTATAGGATACACGAATTCAGTGACCACTGAATATTTCTGAACAGTGAATACTAAGCCTTCTTATCTTTTAATTCTTTTGTAGACTAGTAAATAATCTTCCATAATCTTCCATATACAAGCAAGCAAAATAGACTAGCAACCACAAAAGATGACTAATAACAAAAGTTTACTTACTTATACCAAGAATAATCATACATCAAGCCACAATTTGCCAAGAGAAATCCTTTGATAAGTTCACCAAGCCAAATAATCCAAGAAAAAACTAGTGCGCACCTCCTTAAAAAGCCAAGTAACCTCAAAATAGCACAAGTTTTCAGCCAATAACCCTTAAAGAGGGCCAAATTTCAGACCACACCACTTGTGTGGTGAGTGATGATCTAAAAATGAGAGTATTTTCTCTCTATTTATACAATATCAATGACCTTTAATTAAAATTAGGTCATAAAAAAGCCAACCTGGCCAAATTACATCAAAAATCTAGTTTTTACATAAATGAAAGTAATTAACCCCTGAAATCATTTCCAAGGGTGACGTCATGTCCTTCTAGGGTGATGTTGAGCCCCTAGGGTGGAACGTTGTGCCCCATATGCAGAACGTTTGGCCTCCAAAGGCCTTGGATGATGCCACACGTGCCAACCAACACAACTGCCCTCATAAATGCAAACCCTAGCTCTGGATGACATCCAGGGTCATAATGATGACGTCATGGGCTCTCAAGGATCAACGTCCATGTAATGTTCCCAAGCCAAGATGCCAAGAACATTGCATTTTTCATGTGATTTTTAAACATTTTCTGGTTGTGGCATTTCGTCAAACACTTTGTAGTCTTAAGTCTCATGAGTTGCGTTGGGGTTTAATATGATGGGTTTTATGTGTGTTTGCAGCAATAATCAAAGAACATATAGCAATGGAACATACCTCAACATGATGCAAGATCAACAATACAAGAGATACCCAAAAATACCTCAGATCTGATATTATTCATAATAGAAGAAGACCCTGATACAATGGATTTGCAGATCTGGTACAATATAGCTAAGAGCTAGTACCAAAATGAGGATAACCCTCAGGAAATATCAAGAAGAGAAGATATAAGCCTCCAAAGGCCACATGGCTGCTGATGATGAATGACAACTGAGATCTCCACCCAATGTTGGATCAAACCCTCAAATTGGATAAGTTGCGCCCTGCTGGAAAGCTGAATACCCCCAATAATTCGGTCTTGTTGCTAGAGGCCTCCAAACACTTTGAAAATGGCTGGAAGTGTAGATCGGGCCAAGACCAAACCCTTGGTGAAGTCTCAAGATGAACGGTGAAGTTATGACCATCCAAATGAGCCAACCCCTAATTGGCTTGCGCCCTCCTGGATGACTGAAGACCCAATAATTCGGCCTCTATCCTAGAGACCTCCATATGCTCTCAAAATACATGGAACTATAGATCGGGTCAAGGGAAAACCCCTAACAAAGTCTCGGGCTGAACAATGAAGAACTAACTCTCCAAAAGACAAGATCCTCAATCTATGGTGCGCCCTCCTCTCTCTGAACCTGTGCTGAGCTACAATAAATAATACGACAGAGAAACATCCTACGGAAAGGGCTAGGAAAGACACCCTAGGCCCTACAAAGAATACCCATAGGTCCTTTTCCTCATAATCCTTCTCCTCTTCCTAGATCAGGCTAATCTCCTCAAGGTGGTGCGCCCTCCTACTGGAAATCCCCTGAAGTTGCACCCAAGCTCTCTCTGAACCTGTAACTGATGTAGAAACCTCCTGTAACTGAGTAGATCTGATGTAGAATGGTGAGGGAGGAATCTTTCACCTCCGCGACCAAGCTTAGACCAGGTTGGGTGGGATCTTTCACCATCGAGCTGATCTCTAGGGTTTGTTAAGTCAAAACCCTCAAACCCCCCCCCAAGTGCATGGGCTCACTAGCAAGAAGCCAGATATCAAATGATAAACAACATAATGAGATAATAGAGGTCCCTGTCTCTCTTTTATCCTCCCCGCTCACCTTGTCTCTCCAAGTGACTTTTATTTTATTTAATTATTAATTAATTAATTAAATCACTTTAATTAACTAATTAACCATTTTTCCTCTAAAAAGTAGTTTATCCCTCCTTGTGGCTTCCCTGCCCACTGAAAGTCACTTCTCATTATCCTATCCTGTAGTGTTATTCCTCCCGATTTCAATGAGCTATTACACTAAGAGGTTCCTCCAAGTATTATGCCCAATATGACCTCCTTAGTGAATTTAATTAACATATAGTCCAAAATAACTTAAAATTACAAAAATCGTCGGAATGCAACGAAACCAAAGCCAAGCTGTGCGGAATGGACCATGATGATGAAATAATATGAGCAATGCAAGACGGACCCCAAAAAACCCCTCAATAGTCCTTGTACTCGCTATGACCTCCATCTGGCTACTCTGGTCATCATAACACTTTGTAATATAATGATGTCCCAAAGTGGGGACATTATAGTCCTCCCTGCTAAAATATTGCTTGTCCTCAAGAAATAACTGAATCCATCCAAATATAATACCGGGGTCCCATGTCCACCTGTGGGACATACAGTAAGCTCCATCCAAAGATGAACTATCATGCACTCCATCCCCTGGGTCCCATATCAGGACGTGAACTGAAATACCCTGTGAAGCATAATCCTGAAACATATCAACACCATGAGTCTCTTGCACATGACACATGGCCTCATCCCGGAATGAGTCCATCCTCCAAGTCCATACCAAGACCAACACGGTCTCCACCAACTACACATGCTGCTGCCATAGTGAGGTACTGCAAGACCTCCATGAATCACCCTCAAGTGACTTGCTCTCCTCAACACTGAAGCTCAATGGAAAGTCAAAATAACTTTCCCCTGCAAGGGTCCACTTGCCTCCATTAGTCAATTAAATGCTCAGCCCTGCAATCCCCGGGTCCCACGCTAGTCTCTTCCAAAGATCACCACGCCAACGCTGCACTACTTTGATCATGACTGTTTGCTCCCCGTATAAATACTGGATCCCCCACTCCTGGATCCTCAAGATGGAATACCTGTGGGAACTGGACTTGTTGCCCAGAAGATGCATCGGTAAAAGAACCTATGAGGAAGTAGTATCTGCCCAACCATCTCCAAGTTCAATCATGAGGATCAAAAGGGAGAAATTGTCTCGCTCCATAGGACAAGCCCCTGGAAGTCCACTCAAAACCAACCCAAAGTGAAGTATGTGGTTCTCTATCGTAACCTGGGTTATCTTAAGGTGAAACAACCTACTAACAAAATGGAATGCCAAATCCCATGGAAAACTTGGAAGTTTATCACTTCCAATCCCCACTAACTGCTCCTGTGTCATACTGATCACTGTTGGAAGCCCTCCGTGCTCATCCCCATGAGAATCTGTATCTGTGTCGGCCTCTGAGATGTTTGTTATCCCATGGCCTAAGATGCTCACCATCACGCACAAAGTCTCAACTATTTGCCTATGATGATCTACCCCTATCCCGTTGTATGTCGTAAAAGAACTCCTGTCAGGTGGTCTCGGCCTAACAACTCTCCATGTCCTCTGCCACTGTCTATCTTCCCCCATGTCGCTGTCAATGATGAAAGTGTTGAGAAAGGCTAACAAAAACATCTGTAGCTGACTGTAGGACTGGAAAGTATCATATGCTTTGGTCAATCCCAAGGATTCAACAAAAAGCTCGTCCACCGGTACCCATGGTAAATACTCGCTTGTAGTCATCACTGAACCCCAATCATCAGGTACAACCGGGGGCAACTCCTCCAATTGTTGGTCCACCACTCTCCATCCCTCATCTCTCATGGAACTGCTGATACAGTGAAGGTGATCTCTCTGCATTATGTGCTACTGCAAAGGAGAGGCATCTCCATGCTCCCCTAAGTGTGTCTCACCCATGTAATCCAATACGTCCCTCTGAATCCCACCATACACCTCTGCATGTCTCTGTGTACTATCACTCACCACTGTATGCTCCTGCATACTCATGTAATCTACCGTATACTCCTACAACATCATGGGTCCTGGGTGTACTACTGGGTGAACCTCTACATGAAGGTCAACCACTCCTGGGACACAAATGGAAGTGTCCTCATAATTGTCCATGGCTTTGGAGTCCCCATGCGTATGTGAGTGCTCGACTATCTCAAAGATCCTCATGGAGGGTAGCTCCTGTGCCTCCGGATCATAACTCTCCATACTCATCAGTGATCCTGGGTACTCCTCATGCTCCTCCATTAACCCATGCTCCTCTGTTAAACCAACAACATCCTCTAGCAATGTGACTGAAGGATATATCTGACTCTCTACTAAGATAGTTGTAGTGGATCTCTGTCTAATCTCCTCAAGAAGCTCCTCTGATCTGGACTCTGATTCTTGAAGGGCTGTCTATGTGCCTTTCAAGAATCCTCGTGTGCTCTCCAACTCATGAGTGAGTCTGCCCACCTCCAACTCCTGCTCCCCTAAGGGCCTATGATACATCTCGCCAACCTCCAATAGATAGTCTCTCTCCATCAACAATTGCTGGTAGTCGGCCCTCATCATAGTCATCTTCTCCCCGAGAGTATGAAATTCGTCCATGGAAAATCCCCCATCTGAACTATCATGTGCCATTGATGCCCTCCAACAATAATTTTCCACCAATGCATGTGTGTCATCAATGCGTCTAGTGGCTGCCATGATCATGTCCTCACTGACTCTCAACTGTATTGCCAAGTATCGGGACTCCTGATCATAGTCCTGCTGAGGTGCTACCTCACGCTCCTCACTACTAGTGTCAACCCTGGAATCCCCAACAACACTCTCTTCAAAAGATAAGGCACTGAACTGCCCCTTGTCCACTGTGCTACTTGGTCCTCCTATATGCGACTGCACATCATCACCAACTGCTAGCTCCCTCTGAATCATACTTTATTTTGTATGAGCAGATGTATCCTCCTGTGCACTCATCTTGCTACTATCATCTACGTCTAGATCCCATACAGATGTGTCCAGTCACATGCTATGGCCATCCCGACCAATAAGGAGTGCATCCACATCATTGCCGACCGGTCCTGGAAGTAAATTTCCCGTCAAACTGTCAGTCTCCCCAACCTGATCAAACAATGGAGTCTCCAAAAGAAGTGACTCACTCTCCTCATACTGATATGTATGTGTAAGGTCAACTGTCTGCACATCATGTCTCTCCTCCTGGGTCTGTGGATCCATATGTCCCTGGTGTGCATCCCTCACACAAGGATCCTCTAGCATATCTGAAATGCCACTGATATCCTCATGTGTCGTGGCTATCATGGGTGTTTGAAAAGATGACAAATGTGTCAAGGTCATCATAGGAAGCTTATCAGGTCTAGGTGCTAACACGTGTGAATCTCCACTAGTGTCATCACTCTGCTGAAGTGTAAGGTCATCAACACTATGTGATATGACTGTTGAAGCACAGGTGCTATCATCCTGTCCATCCAACTGTCCCTCCAATACGCAAGGGTCACTATCCTCCCCAAGTGTGCAAGAGTCACTATCCTCCTCGAACTGCTCTAAATATGAATCTATGGTTGCATCCCCATGCATCTCCTCATCCTCACTGTCATAGTGCACCTCAATAATGTGTCTCTTACCTTTACCCCTACATCTATGATCTAGTTTCCAAGGCACTTTGCAACTATAGCAACGTTGCCTGCTCCTAATGGGTGTGGGGTTAATCTGTGCTTCCTTCCATCTAGCTGCTCTGGATCTGTTTCCCTCTGCTATGTTGACCCAATATGTAACCTCATCTTTGCTCCACCTAGGATTTTTTATGGATATAAATTGTTGGAGTGTTACTTGAGCCCTAAATCCCTCACTAAGGGCATAGTATTCCCATTCACAACGTACAATCTCTCTAGCAAAGTCCTTAATATCCATATCCACTGTATTTCTGCATGCGCTAATCCCCACTGGCTGGGAGGATCAACGCTTTGATGCCACTATAATGTTCCCAAGCCAAGATGCCAAGAACATTGCGTTTTCATGTGATTTTTAAACGTTTTCTGGTTGTGGCATTTCGTCAAACACTTTACAGTCTTAAGTCTCATGAGTTGCGCTAGGGTTTAATATGATGGGTTTTATGTGTGTTTGCAACAATAATCAAAGAAGATATAGCAATGGAACATACCTCAACAAGATGCAATATCAACAATACAAGAGATAACCCAAAAATAGCTCAGATCTGATATTATTCATAATAGAAGAAGACCCTGATACAACAAATCTGCAGATCTTGTACAATATAGCTAAGAGCTAGTAGAAAAATGAGGATAACCCTCAAGCAAGATCAAGAAGAGAAGATACAAGCCTCCAAAGGCCACATGGCTGCCGATGATGAATGACAACTGAGATCTCCACCCAATGCTAGATCAAACCCTCAAACTGGATAAGTTGCGCCCTGCTGGAAAGCTGAATACCCCCAATAATTCGGCCTTGCTGCTAGAGGCCTCCAAACACTCTGAAAATGGTTGGAAGAGTAGATCGGGCCTGTTATCCCCGATATCCAGGGATAACTAGGAGATCATGTCTCGAGGCCCACATGGTCCTAGACATGGAGTACCGAGAGCAGGAGCGACCTGAGCATGGTCCTGGAGGACCCATGTTCTTCTTCTCAGCCAGACTTGTC
>ML778994.1:866924-878077 GCA_009831015.1 Picea engelmannii
TTGACTTTGGGACGTCTCCCTTGGACTTGCCCTCCTAAATAGAAAGAGCCCCCCATCGAGGTGACAGTGGGTGGGGAAGCTCCTGTTACGCCGGTTTCAAAGCCCTTGGCCCTTTCCTACAAACCGTGCGATAACAGGGCCAAGAACAAACCCTTGGTGAAGTCTCAAGCTGAACGGTGAAGTTATGACCATCCAAATGAGCCAACCCCTAATTGGCTTGCGCCCTCCTGGATGACTGAAGACCCAATAATTCGGTCTCTATCCTAGAGACCTCCAGATGCTCTCAAAATACATGGAACTGTAGATCGGGTCAAGGGAAAACCCCTGGCAAAGTCTCGGGCTGAACAATGAATAACTAACCCTCCAAAAGACAGGATCCTCAATATGTGGTGCGACCTTCTCTCTTTGAATCTGTGTTGAGCTTCAATAAATAATACGACAGAGAAACCTCCTCCGGAAAGGGCTAGGAATGGAACACTAGGCCCTACAAAGAATACCCAGAAGTCCTTTTCCTTAGAATCCTTCTCCTCTGCCTAGATCAAGCTAATCTCCTCAAGGTGGTGCACCCTCCTACTGGAAATCCCCTGAAGCTGCACCCAAGCTCTCTCTGAACCTGTAACTGATGTAGAAACCTCCTGTAACTGAGTAGATCTGATGTAGAATGGTGAGGGAGGAATCTTTCACCTCCGTGACCAAGCTTGTACCAGGTTGGGTGGGATCTTTCACCACCGAGCTGATCTCTAGGGTTTGTTAAGTCAAAACCCTCAAAACCCCCAAGTGCATGGGCTCACTAGCAAGAAGCCAGATATCAAATCATAAACAACATAATGAGAGAATAGAGGCCCCTGTCTCTCTTTTATCCTCCCTGCTCACCTTGTCTCTCCAAGTGACTTTTACTTTATTTAATTAATTAAATCACTTTAATTAATTAATTAACCATTTTTCCTCTAAAAAGTAGTTTATCCCTCCTTGTGGCTTCCCTGGCCACTGAAAGTCACTTCTCATCATCCTATCCTGTAGTGCTATTCCTCCCGAATCCAATGAGCTATTACACTAAGAGGTTCCTTCAAGTATTATGCCCAATATGACCTCCTTACTGAATTTAATTAACATATAGCCTAAAATAACTCAAAATTACGAAAATCGTCGGAATGCAACGAAACCAAAGCCAAGCTATGCGGAATGGACCATGATGATGAAATAGGATGAGTGATACAAGACAGACCCCAAAAAACCCCTCAATAACCCCTGTACTCAATATGACCTCCATCTGCCTACTCTGGTCAATCATAACACTTTGTAATATAATGATGTCCCAAAGTGGGGACATTACAGTCCAGGTGGAAGAGAAAGATCCCCTTGGGTCTAGGTCTGCCAGAGTGTCTCAAGGGAAACGTCCTTCTTTCTTTTTGGTGCAAGTCTTTGATGTCCTCTGCCCCTGGTTGGGGTCACTACATCCATCTGTGGGCTTTCAGCCCCATGGAGGTCCGAGCTAATCATTTCCCCATATGTACCTGTCCACTGGGCAAAGTCCTGCAGCAACAACAAGTACGCCCTTTAGGGGTTCATAAGTCACAAGGATCATAGCAATGCCATTCACATCTAATAATCAAATTACCCAAACATGTGCATCGAACCCCCCTTTACCCAGACAAATGCTCAAAGACGTTATGCAGTTTAACAAGTGAAGTTTGGAGAAGATCTCAGGGTGTCCTATTGGGCTAATCCTCCTTAATTTTGGGGCGTTTCCCAGGTGAGAACCAATCTCGGTCATGTAAGTGTGTGTGAGGTGGCATGGGGTAAGTGTTTGGGCATGGGGTGCAATGATTACAGGGAAATGTAGATCTTTCTTGTGGGTGCCTTTGTAGAGGGCGAGATGCACCTTGTCATAGATTCCATTCTTTCCTAGCCCATTCAATGCTTTTTATTCTTAGTTTTATTGTCTTTTTTATCTTTTTCTTTTGTGCTTCAAGGGAAGAGCTGAAGGACATTGTCCTGGCTTGGTGACTAGAGTTGACAACGTTACCCACAAGCATTTCACGGAGATGAGAAGGTTGGCTCGTGATGAGACCCCCTTTCTCTTGGCTATGCCACCAAGAGCCACTACCCTGGTTTGGTGACCAGATAAATGGTAGTGTCATACCGCTACATGCCCATGGTCATAATAGGCCGGCTCATGATGAGACCTCCCATCCAGCAACTAATACCTTGAGTGTTTATTTATATTATGGGTTCCCTTTTCTTACTGAGAAGCCTTTTACTGCTTTCTCGGGAATCCCTAGGCGAAGCATCTCAAAGGTTTCATTTTGGCTTTCAACTCTTTCCAATTACTTTTACCCTCGGGGCCTTTAGCCCCTTCTTTCCACAAGGTAAAGTACAACCCTTCCTCGTTTGGCAAACCCAATACACGGACAAAGGTAGGGAAAAATGAGAGGAGTGAGGATGGAAAGTGGTAAGCATGGAGGGAATGGACGATGACCTTTCATAGACCCACCCAGTGGCAACCCATCCTAAAGGGAGATCAACTTACTAAGGCATCATGACACCCTTCCAGCTATGAACGAGTTAAAGAGCATAATTTCCAAGCAAATGCTATGAAATGAAGGAGAATCCAATGCAACATATTCAAGTGCTTCAATAATCAGAGTGACACATACCATACCCAGACTCATTACCTCATGGAGCAAGACTTACTGCTGCTTCAGGACCAGGCTGGTGGGATAGATGTTGTTGCTGCTGATAGATGGGATGCACTGAAGAAAAGATGGGCCCTCTGGGGCCATTCTCAAGTCATCCGACTCTCAACACTCCATGTCTAGGACCTGTGGGCCTCGAGATATGATCTCCTTAGTTATCCCTAGGATAGGGTATAACAGTTCCCATTGATATTTTGTGACAGTGTATGTATTATTTATAAAATCCAGACGTCCTGAAAATCCAATATAGTTATTTGACCCATGAAACCCTTGCTCATTAACCTGATTAAAAACGGGGCAAGTGGATTCCTCATGGAATTCCTCACAAGCCCTACAAAAAGGAAGAGTCTCTTGTTGAACCATATTTGTTGCTTCCAACTGATTTGGTGGTCTCTGATTTTGAGGTGAACCTTTCTTTTGCCATCTTCAATATTCTGTCTAGGTTGAAATCTATTTCCTTGAGATCTCTCCATAGCAATCAACCTAGTTTGAAGGGTATTCAATTGGGATGCATGGTTAGCTTCCATGGCCTTCACAAGTTCTTGCATTTCTGTCAAATATTTCAAAGGGTCAGAAGAAGAAGTCTTATTATCCAAAGCAATTGTTTTATCTTTAGGCTCATGCTGTTTGGAAGTACTTCCCCTTGTGAAACCAGGAAGGTTGGACTTGCCAGATGCTTGCATATTTATATCAATCTTAACTGCCATTTCTTGGGCAATCTTGAGGTTGGTGGGTTCCTTATCCCTTAACTAATATCTCATTTCTCCACCAAAGGCCTCAATATAGTAAATAAGTATGGGATTATCTGGAGGCTTAATGTCTGTATGCAAGCTTGAAACCAAATCATTAAACTTTTTATTGAACTCATCCATGGTTTCATTCTCATTCTTTCTTATGGTATTCAAGGATGCTAACAAATGACGATACTATTTCTTATCACCCCATCTCTCAATGAATGCATTAATGAAATCCTTGATGGTTGCATACTTGTCATCGTCCAACCCTGAAAACCAGTCATATGCGTCTTCTTCTAAAGACAAGGCAAACAATTTCATTTTAACATCCTCATGATTATTTGCTGCACCACTACACCATTTATTAATACATAAAGAGAGGGATTTAATGTGAGCTTTGGCAGTGATAGCATTATTTCCCTGAAATGTAGGAAATTTGTCAATAGATTTTTCAGGTAAAACATGTGGATAACGATTTATTGCAGCAAAGTTAAGTGGACTAAAATAATCATCCATTTCTACTTGCAAAAAATTAGAGTCTAAACTAGAATCATTAAAAAAGAAGTGTATATCAGAAATGGACTCGAAGCCCTGTTGATCAAGGATTCTATGAGAAGCAAGTTTGGCTAACCTTCTCCTATAAACCTTTTGGGGCTCAGGGAGAAAATCAAACAAGCCTTGTGAATTCCTTCTTGTAGAATACTTTGTCAGATTTAGATTAAGTGGAGTCGCCAGATGATTGAGTCTAGATATGATAAACAACAAGCATCAAAAAACAAAGTAAAAAAACAAAAAAGGAAAACATAAGTCGAATTCTGGGAATATAAAGATTTATCCCCAGTAACGACGCCAAAAAATGTTGTCTCCTTTATACACACCTGGGTAACGTGGAATAAATCTTCAATCTACTTGGTGTGTCCTTGGGGGCAAGTTAGAGTTAAGGTGCTGTCACCTAATCCTCAACTTCTCTGTCTAGGCCAACTCCTAGAAAAGCCAAGGGGGGTAGTCCCTAAAGAAAATAATCTAAGGCTTGAAATAATCTAAGTACAAGAAATAAATCTCGGAGTTTATTGCAAATGACAATATGTAAAGTAAATCTACTCTAAGAGCATATATCAATCAATCACCATAATATACATAAAGAAGTACTTGCATGAAAAGGATACTTAAGATAACAAGATGCAAGTAAATAAGGAAATACTTCAAGATTAAATATAAATGCTGAAGAAATAAAAGTACTTGAAGCAAATGGATTTGTATTGTGTGTAATAAGACCAGTGCCTTAAAAGTATCGTGGACAGTGGTTGATCGCTTGTTTTATTAAATTGTCTTTTGAAGGTAAATTAATGAGATTGTGAAAAGTAAAGCAAGCTAAACTAAATTTGGCCTCTAGAGAGGTTATCCCTTTAGCTCAAAGATTTGTTGAGAACTTGCCGAAACCCAATGGTTTCACCAACAAGCCCACTAGAGGTGTCGGAGGTCCAACACTGAGGGGAACAAGCCCGAGGTATTTAGTGAAACTTCGCACACTCCCCCTAGACGGTTATTTGAGCCGAGCAATCTTCCTATTTTGAGATTGTCCTATTATTACTACTCCACACTGACCAACGAGTGTGTATGAAACTTACTCCCAGAGGATCGAGACAATCTCGCAACTGAAAGGGTTAGGAACAACACTGGGAGCTGAGGGGAAATGTTTATTTTACACAATAAAATAAAATGCTGAAAGGGAAATGTTCTTCTAATTACTAAGTCTTCACTGACCAGCCTCTTGCGAGGAGTTGAGGAGACGGTTTATTTACCAACTTGAAATTGCAGAAAGTAAAGTTGCATAAAGAGAAATCTAGTCTAACAATTAAATTATTACTTGCCAAATTGAAATCTAATCTATGTGATTATTGTAGTGCTTTGTGATGAATTAAAGGGATTAATTTTAGCTTATGCTTAGGTGTGAAAATTGATTCTAAGCTAAAATTGCAGAAAATGAGACAATCACCAAAACATTGTTCCCCTTAGGGGAAATGAAGAGTGGGAGCTTGTAGCCCCACTGACGTTATTAATGAAGTTACAAATATTGTTTTTAGAAATACTTGTGACCATTCATTAGTGGGGTCACAAGTGTTTACAAAGTTTTACAATTGTTTATTGAAGAAAGTGGTGCTCCCGAGGTCTTGAATGCTCCAAATCCGCCAAATTTCGGCAGAGTATCCTCCTTTTTGTTCTCAAACCTGCACAAAACAGCAAGCAAACAATGACAAAAGATGGCCAAAAACACTTTGGAAGTGTCTTTGGTTATTAGTATGAAAACCCAAAAAATGACTAAGTAAAACTAGTGTAAAATGAACAAAATGAACTAAGAAGAGAAAGCTAAAAAGTTTGTCTCCTTAGGGTCTTTGTTTGCTGTTTCAAAACAAAAATATAAAGGAACTAAAGTTGCCAAATATGAAATTGGAAGTACTTTGAAACAAAATTACTTTTATCCTTTAAAAATTTACAAGTGAAAAGATTGATAAAAGTAAAGTTTCTTGAGATAGATCTAGCTTAAGATGATGAAATGAAAAATGAAATCTAGATCTAACTTTATTTATTGCTTGCTAACTTAGATAAATGAATATTTAAAATCAGATCTAGATCTAAGAAATAACAAGCAAGTTAGTAACCAAAATAGAATTAGAGAAACTGTGAGAAAGGAAATAGAGAGTGCCGGATGGAAACCAATCTTGGGCTATGGAGTCTCCTTGATGTATTGAAGAGGGAAATCTTTCTGGTTGGATGGATTTGAAGGTGTTGGAAGCTCAATCTAGAATATTCCACTCCTCCAAATTAGAGATCCCACAAACTTAAGACAATCTTGCAAAGAAATTGTTAAATAGTGGATGCATCCACATCCTACACATAAAATCTAGAAAACATGAGATTAAACCGATAATAACATGAAATCATAGATTGCAATGTGCTATAACAAGATTTAGTAATACAAACAAGTTTACTAAAATCTTACTAATTGAGGATTAATCAACAAATGTGAATTGCAAGAAAGACAAATTTACCATACTCAACACATCACCATAAGAGAAGATCATCCACATATTTGCACAACACCACAAGTGACCTCCAAAGTCTTCAAATATTTATTCCACAATAGCTTCTAAGCGTATTACAACAACATAACTATAGGTAGACCAATCTGATTACAAAGGGAGAACTAGCTCCATTATATGGCAAAGTGGGAGGAGAGTTCCATGGAGGAGGGCGCACGAAGTGTAGAGGGGGGGCGGGGGGCGCACCGCTTGGAGAGGTATGATGCGACAAGTGTGAACAATGCGTTGACACCTCTCCTAACACTTGCATCGTTCATCATATTTCATCATCAGGATCCATTCTGTACAACTTGGCTTTGGTTCCGTTGCATTTCGATGATTTCCGTAATTTTGAGTTATTATGGGTTATATTTTAATTAAATTCACTAAGAAGGTCATATTGGGCATAATACTTGGAGGAACCTCTTAGTGTAATAGCTCATCGGAATCGGGAGGAATAGCACTACAGGAAAAGATTATGAGAAGAGACTTTCAGTGGCCGGAAAAGCCATAAGGATGGATAAATCACTTTTTAGAGGTAAAATGGTTAATTAATTAATAAAGTGATTTAATAAGGAATAATAAAATAAAGTAAAAGTCACTTGGCGAGAAAAGGTGAACAAGGAGGATAAAAGAGAGATAGGGTCCTCTATTCTCTCATTATGTTGTTTATCATTTTGATGTCTAGTTTCTTGTTAGAGAACCCGTGCACTTGGGGGTTTTGAGGGTTTTGATTGAACAAACCCTAGAGATCAGCTCGGTGGTGAAAGATCCCACCTTTCCTGATACAAGCTTGGTAATGGAGGTGAAATATTCCTCCCTCACCATTCTACATTAGATCTATTCAGTTCCAGGAGTCTTAGTGGAGGCAGGGCGTATTGTTGGAGGGTTTATGCAGAGCTAGGGCGCACCCATCTTGAGGGAGTAGCGCGATTTGCTCAGAGGTGACCAGATACTCAGTAGATCTCACTCCAGGGTTGCTAGCCATCACCATAGCGCCTTTTTACAACAGTCTTTGAGGGTATTCATCAGGCCATTCATTTCTTCTACCAGTGGGGTACATTTCATCTTGAGGAGGGCACATTGGGCATAGGGGATCTCGTTCTCTGGAGGGGAAGACCTTTCCAAATAGATTGGATATTCGGCATATGGGTTACCCAACCCTGATCTACCTTTTGGCAGTGGGTTTCAATGGATATTGGGCTAAACCCTTTGAGGCAGAATTCTTGGATTGCTTCAGCCAGGGAGGGCGCACTTGCTAGAGTGTAGACACCATCAACAACCAGATTACAGGTTGGATTTCAGATATCCTTTGTATGCAACATTGGAGGACTCTTAGGAGATCATATCTTTAACATTCCTTTCTATCTTGGAGGCATTATCAACCATACACTCTATGTATTCCAGATCTGTCCCATTTTGTATGAGGTCAACTATTATTATGAATAAAATCATATCTGAGGTATTTGTGCTATTTGCTTGAGTTGTTCTACTGTATCTTGTTGTGTACATGTTTTTGGATGCATTTCTATCTTTACTTGCTGCAAACACACATCAAAACCATCATTATAAACCCCATCACAACGCAAGAGACTAAAATTAGCAAAGTGTTTGACAAAATGCCACAACCAGAAAACGCATAAAACACAACAAAAACTCAATGTTCCAATCAGATCTAGTTGGGAACATTACAACCCTTTCCCACATAATAAGCCCAAATAGTTTCTTTGGCTCTATACATGGCCTCATACAAATAGGCCATTGCAGGCTTGTTATCCCCTATCCTAGGGATAACTAAGGAGATTATGTCTTGAGGCCCACAGGTCCTAGACATGGAGTACCGAGAGCCATATTGACTTGAGCTTGGCCTTGGAGGGCCCATCCTTTCTTCAACACCTCCCATGTACTAGCAATAACATCCATCCCATCGGCCTGGTTCTAAAGTAGCAGTGGGTCTTGCTCCATGAGGTAATGAGTTTGAGTGTTATGGTGTGTCACTCTGATTCTCAAAACATTTGAATATGTGCATTTAATTCTCTTTTGCTTCATGACGTTTGCTTGGACATTATGCCTTTTAACTTGCCCATACCCGGGGGGGTTGACAGAGTTCCCTAGAAAGTTGGTTCCCTTAGGAATGAGTTGCCACTGGGTGGGGCTATGAAAGGTCATCGTCCATTCCTTCCATACTTATCACTTTTCATCATTTTCCCTTTCATATATCCCTTACATTGGTTTGGGCATTGGGTTTTCCAAGCTAGTAATGGTTGTACCTTGCCTTATGGGAAGAAGGGGCTAAAGGCCCAGAGAGTAAAATTAGCTGGAAAAAGTTAAAAGCCAAGATCAAACCTTGAGATGCTTCGCCCATGGATCCTCGAGAAAGCAATAAAAGGCTTCTCAACAAGAAAAAGGAGGGACCCTTAAAATAAAATAAATCTCAAGACCTCGCTGGTGGATAGGGGGGATCATCATGAGCCATCCTATTAGGTCCATGGGCATGTAGCAGTATGACACTACTATTCATCTGGTCATCATGCTAGGGTAGTGACTCTTGGTGGCATAGCCAAGAGAAAGGGGGTCTCATCATGAGCCAACCTTCTCATCTCCGTGAAATGCTTGTGGGTAACGTTGTCACCACTGGTCACCACGCCAGGGCAGTGTCCTACAACTATTCTCTTGAAAGAAAAAGAAATAAGACAAAGAATAAAAAGGAATTGAATGGGCTAGGAAACAATTGCATCCATGACAAGGTGCAACTCATCCTCTACAGAGGCACCCACAGGTAAGACATACATTTCACTGTTATCACTGCACCCCTTGCCCAAACATCCCCCACACCATCTCATGCATTTACATGACCTAGATTGGTATTTGTTATCCCCGTTCTTTAGGGATAACTAGGAGATCATGTCTCGAGGCCCACAGGTCCTAGACATGGAGTACCGAGAGCAGGATTGACCTGAGCATGGCCCTGGAGGGCCCATCCTTTTCTTCTTCCATCAGATTTGTCTTGTCAGCAACAACAACGTCCATCGCCATTGGCTTGGTCCTGTATCAGACGAGGTTCTTGCTTCATGAGGTAATTGGTCCAGGTATCATGGTATGTGTCACTTTTGATCATTAAAACCTTTAAATATATGCATCTGATTCCTTTTATCTCTAACAACCGCTTGGATCTTACATTAGCCCACTTGACCATGCTCGGGGAGATTGACAGGGTATCCTAGCAAGCCTGTGCCCATAGGTCTGGGTTTGCCACTGGGGGATTTCCGAAAAGCCATCGTTCGCTCCCATCATAGCACCACTATTTCATCTTATCTCCCGCTCACCTGTCCCATTCCCCTTGTTCGGGCATTGTCTTGACTTGTTTATAGGATTGCACCTTATCTCGTGGGAAGAAGGGGCTAAAAGCCCAGAAGGTAAAAGCAGCTAGTAAAAGATAAAAGCCTAGAAATAAAACCTCGAGATGCTTCGCCCAGGGATCCCTGAGAAGGCAATAGAAAGCCTCTCAGTAAGAAACAAGAGGGACCCGGAAAATACAAACAAGACCTAGTCAAGAGGATAGAGGGTCTCATCACGAGCCAGCCTATTAGGTTCATCGGTACCTAACAGTATGACATTGCCACCATCTGGTTACCACGCCAGGGCAGTGACCTTTGGCTGCATGGCCAAGGGAAAGGGGGTCTCATCACGAGCCAACCTTCTCATCTCTGTGAAAGTACTTGTGGGTAACATTGTCGGCTTTGGTCACTATGCCAAGGAAGTGTCCTCTGGTTAGCTCTTGAATAAAAGAAAAAGAAGAAGAAAAAACAAATAAAAGAAAAGAATAACGACAAGAGTGGGCTTGGAAAAATTTGCATCCATGATAGGTACAACTCGCCTTCTACAAAGGCACCCACAGATAACATCATGCATCCTTGGCTCTCACTTCACCTACATGTCTGGACATCCCCTAGCCACATCACCTCACTTATATGGCTTGGATGAAACCTTCCTGGAAACTTCCCCTTTCTTGTGGATACTAGCCCAATAGGACGTCTTGTCTTTTTCTCCAGTCATGTATTGTAGGTTTTTGTAATGTCTTTGAGCTATTGACTGATGTATTAGGGTCTTATGCGTATGTTTGATAATATTGATGATGAAACGTGATTAACATTGCTATGATCCCGGTGACAGATGAGCCCATGGAGGGCGTAGCCTTTGATGTGCAGGATCATGCCCGACGAACATGTACCATTTGGACCGGTACACATGGGGAGATGATCAGTTCGGACCTTCATGGGGCTGAAGAGCCCACCAGATGGATGCTGAGGCCCCATCAGGGGGCAGAGACAGGATAGTGGTTGATTAGGGTATTGCACCGGAGAAGAAGAGGACGTTCCATCAGAGGCACTTTGGCGGAGCCCGACCTAGGGGAAATGACCCCTTTTCAGTGGAACGTTGGCCTTGGAAGGCTCAGGATGCCCCCATCTTCACCATGACGTCATCCAACTTCATGGACATTCATGGAGGCAGACTGGGCAGTAGTGGCAC
Organism: Picea engelmannii; assembly: GCA_009831015.1. Taxonomy (NCBI): domain Eukaryota; kingdom Viridiplantae; phylum Streptophyta; class Pinopsida; order Pinales; family Pinaceae; genus Picea; species Picea engelmannii. The sequence continues at coordinate 877,965 of ML778994.1, forward strand.
GTGTGGCATGTTGGAGAGGCCCCTGGGGGGGCTAACGTTTTGCTCCTGGATGTCTCATCTGCCCTAAAAGGGATTAGCACCTCCCTTGAAGGGGCTTTTACCTTTTTTTTACA
>ML778994.1:908206-926736 GCA_009831015.1 Picea engelmannii
TCCACAGCATATTACCCCCAGGGGAACGGATTGGCCGAATCATCTAACAAGAGCCTGGTGAACATAATCAAGAAAGTATTGGATGAAAATAAAAGGTCTTGGCATGTGCACTTAAAATACGCATTATGGGCAAACCGCATCAGCACTAAAAGGTCTATCGGCATTTCGCCATTTCAAATGGTCTACGGGACAGATGTTGTTCTACCTATAAACCTAGCGCTACCAGTGATGAAGTTATGGCAGGATCAAAACGAAGAACCCAATCATGTAACCAGGAGGATTAATCAACTGATTGAGGTTCAACAACATAGAGTTGAAGTTGATGAAAAGATGCAGAAGTACCAAGATGATATGAAAGCATTGTTCGACCGCAAGGCAAAGGACAAGGAATTCCTTCCAGGGGATTTAGTGCTAAGATGGGATGCAAGAAAGGAGGAAGCAACGAAGCATAGTAAATTTGACCACCTCTGGTATGGACCATTTAGGGTCTCGGCTCCGGAAGGAAAAAGTTCTTTCCTACTGGAAAATATAGACGGAGAAGTCCTCCACACCCCTGTCAACGGGCGATATCTAAAGCATTACATGACGTAACAGTCGCCAAATTCAAATATATATATATATAAATAAATAAATTTTTGATATATATATTTTGTGTACATATATGTATTTTCATTTAAATATTTCTTTTGATTTTCTTTTTTCGTTCATGAACTTTCGACACAGATTCGTATTTGCTTTTACAGGATTCCAGCTGCATACGAAACAAGCAGGAAAAGTAATTTGAAAATCGGTGTCGGAAATAAATCGGCATAAACAAGGTAAAGAGGAGATTTCTCAAAAGACGTGTTATATAGAAATGTTAAAGAAAACCGAGGTAACGCCATTCAAACTGCAATATCAGCTGAACTGACAGATAACAGAATTGTTTCCTGGTTTGATAATCTTTGGAAAAATTAAAACAGTTTAAACGATTCACTCAAGCTAAAAACAGTCAGTCAAAGTAAATTATCCTCGAAAGTATCTACAAGAGTCAGTCTTGAATTGTTTGACCTCTGTATTTTTAGTCAGTAAATCTCTACCTGGCATCCTTTCTATCTTTGGGTTTAACTTTTAACTGGTCACCATCTTTCCGTTTCATATATGAAGGGATAAAAGTTTTTCGTTTCAACCTCGTGAGTTTCAAAACAGATTGTGGAAAGAAAGAAGGTCTTCACAACTCCTTGATCCTCTGCTAAGCGAAGAAACGTTTAGAGTGATCCTAACTTTCCTAGGTTTTTCAACGGCATCGGAGGATTGAAGCTTGCTCAAATAAAATGCCCTTAAAAAGTTATTCTCCTTTTTCGCCCTAAGAACGAAGATGTTGTGAAGGTCAAGGGAAGGTTGGTATCGAGTAATCAAAGTAAGTTGACAGACCTATAATGCAAAATATTCCACAGATATCAGCCCTGATACAAACTGATTGCCCCCATCTTCGCGCTCTAAAAAGTAAATTATAAGACAGGTGGTGAAAGGAAATTCAGAAATGATTGCCCGCACCTAGTCCAAGAGATGATGAAAGGAAATTCAGAAATGATTGCCCTCGTCTCAGCATTTAAATGCATAAATATATTCCGAAGTGGTGAAAGGAAATTCAGTAAAAAGGGGCCAGATAACTTCACCGGGGTACTGAACAGGCTCGCTGGCAGTGAAACAATGTCTGAGATATCTGTAAGGCTGTTATACATGAATATCAGTCTACTCTGGTAACCAATGCTTTCTAAAACCTGATCCACATCCCAAATTCAGACGGGACTCCCCAATTAAAAACATATAATCTTATTCTTTTGATGCAAGCTGAGAGCCGCAAGATCTGTTGGGTCTCCTAGGACTGTTTCGATTGTCTTGAAACATACCTGAATTTAGTAGCGGGAAAGAGAAAATTGTGAAAGGGACTACAATTGTGTTTAAAAAGAATATCTGATTTTGTAAAAGCTTTTCGAGGTAAAGAACGAAGTCTTTTTCCCCCTTTCGTACCCTCTCCTCGGGAACCTTTTCGCTTGATTGAGCTTTTGACTCCATTTACCCAATATTGGCACGTGGTCTATTGTTCTTCCCGCCTCACAGGAAGGCGGGATCCCTAGTTGGAGCCTATGTTGGAGCCGCCCCTGTTTTTCTAGCCCTTCACAAGTTTCGTTCTTAATGCTTGAAATCTAAAAATGGTTTTCATTTTACCTTTGAGATATCGATGATCTCTAAAGCTTGATCATGCAAGCAGCGATGATTATTCCACTCTCGAAACAAGTCCTACCTGTCGTAAAACGTTTTCTCTTTCGTTCTACTTTGGGATCTCGCAGATCGGATACTATAGCTCATGCCGTTCAGACGTCCCAAGTCACGAAACAGCGAAGTCGTTTTAACTTTTCATTCAAAACAGTAATGAGGGTAAAGTTTTCCCCAACTCATGTTTAAACGTCGTCGGGGTTTCGCGCCTCGACGATCGCCAAACCCAAAATTTTACTTTCAGAACCCCGATAGTCGAGAACACGAGTTCCTTATTTGAGTAACTCATGTCAAGGTTAAGGGTAAAAGTTAAACCGTGGTAAAAGATTCTCTCGGCATCTCGCCACTCGACATTGTCCTTTTTGAAAGTTTGATCGTCTAAACCCCGACTTGCGAAGTCACGATGCAGTTATAATGTGATTAATTAATTACTTAATCCAAGATTATCTTCCCTTTTTAATTGAGTCATGTTATCGTGATCTCGCGGTTTCACAGCTCGGCATGTAAGTCTCCCAGAAACTTATCTTCGAAGCTCCGAGTCGCGATATGGCGAATATAATAATTATAAAATTAATCAAGCCCCAAATCGCGATTACTTTTAATTAAACCAAAATCGATCGTCGCAGTCTCGGGAGTTGGAGACTCAAAATGTTAAAGGAAATTCCCCGATATAACGAGTACCGAAACACTGTTAATAGCGGTAAAACCGGATTAATTAAGCTAAATCAATGAATATCCCGCGCTTTGATGTCTGCACGATTTACGAGGTAGCCTTTTTCCTCCATGCGCCAACTGAAATTTTAAAACCGCCAAAATTTATGACATTAATGAGGAAATAGGGTAAATCGATGTATAAGATCGGATTTTTATGGCAGAATTTATTTCCAAATATGATTTGACAGACTTGTTCTGAAAGGTACCGAGTTTTTGAGTATATATCAGAGTTGTATTTCATTATAACAAATGCATTTTCATAGCACGCAGAGCTTACCACCTCTGAGTAAACTGACTTCTGTATGTATACGCAGTTCTATCGCAGAAGAGCTAAAACGCAAGCTTCAGCCATGGCTCCGCGAAAAGCAGCAAAGGCGAATGTTGAGGTCTCGGGACAAGGCTCAGACAATGTCTCTGATACGTCGCCCCGAAGTATCAACTCGGTCCCGAATTGGTCATATGTTTCAGATATTCTGCAAGCAGAATTGGTGGATTATTCCGACGACTCCGACGACAACGAAAGAGATAATTTAACCACCAAGTACAAGATAGTCGTCCAATCTGGAATGCACAGAGTAGTAGCCAGACCGCGGTTGTTTCCATATTATGATATGGTCCGATGGGCATTGGACCATGTGGACATACCGACCAGGACTATCATGAACGAGCAAAGAGTCACCATCGGGACTTTCAGGCTGGAGCATCTGCAAACCATGTATAAGCTGTCCACGACGTCCGACCACACATATGGCGCTGAGTTATTGGAAGAATTCAAGGAGAAGGAATGCAAATAGTATGATAAAACCATGTCCAGTTTGATAAAGGATTGGGTTTCAAACACCGCGAAGTTCAGAGCTGATACCCACGACATCTATTCAATCGCTTCGTTAGAACCGCATTACAGATATGTGGCCATGATGACATGCCGGTTATATGGAAAAGAGGACACCTCGCATTTTTTCCTTGCGTGGGTGCCTCTAATGTTTTCGGTCGCCGTAGGCTGTTCCTTTAACTGGGCAAAGATGCTTTCGGATAGCTTAACCAATCGGGTCACAGAGTATCGGGAGCAGAAGGAGAGTGGGAAGGCGACGTCATTCTTCATGTCCGCATATATTATGGACGCAATTTGTTCTATGACACCATTTCCATTGATGAGCTGGAGTTGGACTCCCGCCGAAGAAGAACCCATACATGTATATCATGCAAAATTATGGGGAAATTAAGCGGAAAATTTTGTGTATGAAATTTTTAACTAGGTGATGGTGCCCCTGCATGTCACCATTTTTGGTCACCCGCCACCCCGGATCTCGGATAGCATAGTAATGAATCTGAGCAGCATAGCAGATTGGTATGTGGAGGCAGAATTTTCATACCTGAGAGTTTTCGGGGCTTCTGTTCCCCCACATGCGCTGCCATTGTTCATTCCCGACAAGCTGGCTTGTCGCGAGGTTGCCTGGCAAACGGTGATTGGCGGTGTAAGCAAAGTACTTAAAGGGTATTCGAAGAAAGTATGGCCGTCGTTTCCTGTTCGTTTGAATTTTTATTCTTTATTAGATTTTGGGCATGCCAAAGCCGAGGTGGCAGCCCTGGAAGACCTAAATTTGGTCTCCATCGAATACAAGAAGCACGATCCACAGAGGGTCGTGAGCAATCATTTGGCTAATTGCGGGCTCAAGAGATTTGAGCATGAGAATTCACCCTCGGATGACATTTTCCGAGGAGCGAGGTCCTATGAAGAAATTCTAGCCCGGATTCAATCCTTGGCACCCGAGGAAAGAGCCAATGTATTGAAGTTCCAGGAACACTGACGTAGCTGTCTTCCCGCTGTGTTGCGAGGTGAGGGTCCAGGTATTTCGGAGACAAAACAGAAGGATGCCGAAGGTTCTAAAGATGCAACTCCCGACCAAGGAAAACACCAGGACGAGGGGGAACAAACGAAGAATCCGGAAGCAGAGAAAAAGACTCCAGACCCGCCAAAGAAACAAAATCCGGAGACAGAGATAAGACTCTAGAACCGTCAAAGAAACAGAATCCGGAGACAGAGATAAAGACTCCAGAACAGTCGAAGAAGCAGAGTCCGGCCGATACTACAAGAAAATCTACGAAGCAGATCGGAGAACCCATCACATCAGTTACCCCCTTGCAGTCGACGCAGGGAAATATCGATGCAGGATGGATTTTCAATGAAGAGCTGAGGCCCATAAGAATAGAAGAACTCCCTCCGAACGAGTTTTTCTTCGATAAAAAGAGAAAAGAAGTAGTAAAAAGGGAATTCTACCAGGAGGGAGAGTCGACTGCCAAGAAGTATAAAGTTATGACCGAGGGAAAGGATAAAAAGAATGAGCAATTCGCCATTGAAATAGCAGGGACACTAGGATCATATGCTTCGGCGAATCAATTCTCATTCGGTCTCTTAAAGAACCAACTTAAAAGAAAAAATCGCCTAATTAGGACCCTCAAAGCCAGACTGGCCACAACAACAGAGAATGCTAAAGATTAGGCGAGCGTGGGAATAGAGCAGGCCATATTGGCCGATAAAAATGAAATAGAGATGCTCAAAACTAAGCTTGAGCAAGCACAACTGGTGGTCTGGGATGGTCGGATGCAAGCAAGCCAACAAAGGGATTTGATCAAACAGCTGCGGGCCAGGGTGGAGACCGCCGAGAGCAGAATGATAAACATCGGGATGTTCAAATCCCAGGCGATCAAGATTCGGAGCAGAGTCTCTGCGGCGTAGCGAAATTTGCTCGCCAAGGTAGAAGCGATCCGGGACAACTGTCTGTTGGTAAATCAGGTTTCCGAGAACTTATCTGCCAGAGAAAGGGATGCCGGAGCGGCTCGGGTCGCCTTCCAGGAGGCGGTGATAGCCACGAACAACAGGGTTTCAACAGGTACTCCCAGGCTCACCATTTCAGAGCAAACCAGAGGAAACATTATGTTAAAGGAATGGGAGCATAACATCGCCAAAGGCAAGCAGCAAGCCCAAAAGATAACCAACTCCTTGGAGGAGGCCTTTAATTCTATAGACGACGAGCTGTTGGGCATTGACAGCGGGTGCGATGCCGAGACGCTAATGCAAATGAATGTGGCAAATATCTCGCTTGATCTGAAGGATAAAGAAGAAAGAGATTCAGCCGATATCTCTCAGATGACTATGGTGGACATAGTCCAAGTGGATAAATGCATGATCAAACCTAGCGCGCAATTATGCGCCATCGACATCATCGACGGACAGATGGAGGACAGGCTGCAGCAGTTAGCCCGAGAATGTTACTTCTTCGAAGCTAGCTGTCAAGCAGAACCATCGCGGCTAATATCTCAGCTGGTGGAAAGATGTATCGCTTGTACCGATCTCGCGCAACGACAAACATCTGGCACCAAGTGAGGACAAAGTAGGAGAAATGAAACGATTGCACTCCTCCCTGTCATAACCGAAATTTTGTGACTATTGAGATTCTACCTTATTTGTAAAATTGTATAAATATATCACAGAAAGAAATAAACAGGGATGGACCTTTTTGTCTCGATTGTAACAGAGTTTTTTACATTTGAGAAGTTAATACAAGCAAATCTGAAGATTCTCAATTCCGTCACGACTGTGTTACAAGTTTGTTTCCTTGTATCTCATATTTCGTTTCATTTCATATTTCTTAACTGATGTGCTTCGTTATACTTTAGTACGACCACTACTATAGCGAATGAATTTTGGTTTTCTGTAATTGTTTACTGTCTGTCCTCTGTACCAGCTATCAGCGGGTGTAAGACCAGTCTGCATTTTCAGAATTCTACATATATTCTCTGCTACATCGGTTAGTTCCTTACATTTTCCTCTTCTGTTTATTCGTGAGATTCTCCCCTGGTAGGAGCCTTACACTATAGACAGCTAAATGTTTTTCTTCCACCTCACACCTTTTATTAAAATATAATACAGTTACGGGAAAGAGCCTTTGATTTGCATCCATATTTTATTCCTAAAACCGTAAAATCTCTTTTATACGACCAAATTGAGACGACACTTAATCTCACTCTGAAGTTTTTCCCTTTTTTACTGTTCCTCCATGACTGTCCCTGTACCAACACAGCCTAATATCGAACCCGGACTATCGGACCAAACGCACATTGCTTTAAACCTTTTCGACACAATTCTTAAAACTGCTACTAACCGGGTCGAACTTGAACGTTCATGGGCAGCCATTGAACAAGATATAACTATCCAGGAGCAGTTGGAAGCTAGACAATGCCAACGTAGGAATCTTCCCTAGTTTCCTTTACTGAAGGTTTACGTTTCTCTCTTCTCCATCTTTTACCCACTTTCGGATGCCTTGACACTGTACTTCTAAGCCTTAAGTACAGACTCAGGAACAACACAAGCAATGATTGAGTAATACAATTCTTACCCAGTAGATGGTCTTACCCCACAATTTCATCTATCGAAAGGGAAACGCATTCTTCCTAAAAGCATGGCAGTGCTTGATAGATTATCATACTCTGCAACTGCGAGTCCATTCAGGTTTGGAAACCGATCACAACAGACACAATGTGATATCGAGCTTGTTTGGCGATCTACATGCATGACTCAGGAAAAACAACTTCACAACAACTGTGCAAGATCCTTGACATCTGTATGTCCTCTCTTGGCACTTCATACATCCTTTGGACACCTGCGCGGTCGCCTTGGCACCTGGCACTGCGTTTTATCTTTTTTTTTTTAACTCCGTGGGCAATATCCCACATGGAGGAGGAAACCCTATCATTTACCCTTTATATAAACAAACCTTTTATCATATGGTCGATGTAGTGAGCCCAAGGCTATGCATTGGAGCTTGGTGCTTGTGCACTGGGATTGTGTATTGTGTTGACTGGGTGCTATGGATGCAGGTCGCATGGAGCGTGGAGCGGGAGCTAGGCCTTCGCGCCTTTTCCTTTTTTTTTTAAACCATAAAATCTCAATAAAATACCAAAAGCCTGTCTAAAGCCGAGAAAACCAATTTTGGCCTAAAAACCAAAACCTGTGATAAGGCCGAGAACAAATTTTTGGTCTAAAAAGACCTAAACTTGTTTAAAATTCAACAAAAGCCAATTTTGGCCTAAAAACCAAAACCTATGACAAGGCCCTAAACAAATTTTGGTCTAAAAAGACCTAAAATTGTTTGAAATTCAACAAACCAATTACAATTGATTCATTAAATTAACATGTGATAAGAACTTAGATGTGTTATCTTTCTACCATTTTCACTATGCGTCATGAGCAATAGCATTATGAGCAATTTGCTTTATGCCTGAAAAAGATAGATATCAGTCAGAATACTGATTTCCCTATTATAGGGTCCTAACACCTCCTTTTCTGCTTGAAGAATTGGCCCCAACAACTCCTCATAGGTAGCGCTTTTATACCTTGGGCCAACAACAACAATGGCATCACACATTGGATGCCAAAATGGATTACTTCTGGGGATGCTAAGAGAGAGGTAAGTCACTCCAGAAAAGGCACTTCCCCATAACCTTGTTTGCTTTTTCCTTCTCCCTTTTTTATCACTAACATGATGGAAGGTTGTGCTCCAGCTCCAGTTCGCGGAACAAAAAAAGATGAGGACCTCCTGGTAGGTGAATCCGTGGAGCCCCTCCCACTACCCTTAGTGGTAGATAGCCTCGAACTTCTAATTGCACGCTTGACTTTATTTGCGGCTAGCTCTTCTTTCTTTCTATCCTTTGCATGAATTGAATCATGTTGATGTTTCGGTAGTTGCGGGAGGATCTTTCCCTCCTAGATGACCTTTCTTAAATGCGGAGAAGATTTCGGAAGCAAGAGATCCATTGAAAAGATGTTGAAATACCCTAGAAGAGAAGTCGGCCCAGAAGAATAAAGTATAATGAAAAGAGTCAAGACACCTTCCCAGAAGAGAAGCCGTCCTAGCTAGAAGGATAGGAAGACTATAAATAGAAGACTTCTTGGCTCATTTGTTCACTCACTCACACTCTCCCAGCGACACAGAAGCAAGGTGCAAGTTTGGAGAAGGTGACATAGTAGTTGCAGCTGCACAGTTTATTATTGCTCAGTACATGATATATATGTTTATGGTAACAAAGTAAAAGAACACTAGTAATACTGATGCTCTATAAATAAGGAAAATCCAACATGGTATCAAAGTTGGTTACCTTTAGAACAATTTCACCACTAGAAGGAAGATCGCTACAGCGGCACCTTGCAATTGCAATACTTTGTCAAGCTCATTGAGCACTATCCCAAGGAAGTTGGGAATAATTCCTTCACAGAGCAGTGCGCCCTAACCTAGCGCAACCCCGGAAACCCTCAATGTGCAGTTTGGTGAAGTTTGAAAAATCAAGTTTTTTCAGTGCTAGGGTTTCTATCGGCGAAAATGTCAACCAGTATGAGAGTTGAGGATAGATTGGATGGAGCAGATCCTGGAAGCATAGAATACAACTCATTCTAGAAGAGAATGAATTATTGGATCACGTCAAGAAGATGCTTCTAGAACCCAAAGACAAAGAAGCAAAGGCAAAGTTCAAGAAGAATGAGGTCAAGGCCAAGAAGATCTTGATAGACTCAATCAAGGATCACCTGATACCCAATGTATTATAACTAAAGACTGCAAAGGAGATGTTTGATTCCCTAACCAGACTCTATGAAAGAAAGAACACAAGTCGAAAGCTTACCCTATGGCATCAACTCATAAATGTGACTATGAACAAGTCAGAGACGACAACCAACTTCTTTACAAGGATCTCACAGATCAAAGACCAGTTAGCAGCCATTGGAGATCCAGTAGAAGATGTTGAACTAGTAACCACTACGCTAAATGGTTTCCCTGCCTCTTGGGACCCATTTGTCCAAGGAATTTATGCAATAAGGAAGTTACCCAAGTTTGACAAGTTATGGGCAGATTGCTCTCAAGAGGAATCTAGATTGATGTCCAAGAAACAAAAGGTAGATGATGAGGAAAACCAAACACTTGCAGCACAAATGAAGAAGAGAAAGAAAAGGGAAGAAGGAAGCCCGAAGAAGTCTAAGAGACCTCGTTACAAGAAGCATGCGTCAAAGATCAGATGCTACAGTTGCCAGAAACTGGGACATTATTCCTTTCAATGTCCAGATAGAAATGAAAAGGAGAAGAAGAAACACCATGCACATGCAGCAGATGCCGAAGAGCACTCAAAGGCATCAAAGGATGAAGAATTTGTCTTTTAGACAATGGTGTTTCCATGCATATGAACGATAGAAGGAAACTCAAGCAGGACAACAACATCGGACTCCATGTTTGCATATTAGGTTTGATATTTTATATTGTTGTTGCTTAAGAAAGTATTGTACCTAGGATAGTAGTCTTTACAGCTTTATTATTTGCTATTGCTATCAAATGTTTAGGTACACCTGAATACTGTCGGTACGATTACCATTATGAAAATGCTCATTGTTAATGATATACTTGTCTACAAGATGAAATTGATCTCCTCTGGGAGATGTTCTTGATCACTAACCATTCCATGGAGGTTACCATGGAAATGTTGTTCTTTGTTCCGGGTAGGTCACAGGTGATAGCTCTGAGAAGGAGCTATGATGACGGTTACAGGAGGAAACTATTTAGACAGTCTCTAGCCGAGACATAGAACTGTGTACACGAATGTACACACCCATGTGAAGAAGAAGACGAAGAAGAGTATCTCTTATGGAGATTGACTGTGAAGAGCAGAAGGCTCCAAAGATGACCGTAGAGTTAATTTGACCACTCTTCAGATTATCAAGAAGAGTGAGTAGTGCAAGAAGGGCCTACCTAGAAACGATGCAGTAAACAAGCATGTTCTCATACAGACACATGGCATTAATAATCCATACTATGAAGAGAAGCAGATGACTCCACCAGTGGTGAGGCAAATGGCCACACCAAGTACCAACTCAGAAGGAGATAGATTTCAGAGGGAGTCAACCCTTAGGATCCAGTAGGGAGGAGCAACCTCCCAGCACAGCCCATAAGAGATCAAAATTCAGAAGAAGTCAACAGATGCAGCAGAGTAGGTGGCTCCGGAGATCGTATAGACTTAGAGGGAGTCAAGCTTCATAGGGAGCATGCAAATTCAGAGTGAGCTTGATCTTAGAGACTGTCAGTGGCTTAGAGACTTTCATTCAGAAAGTATTACTTCTCAGATTCAGATAGGAGAGAGAGATGTCTTTCAGGATTGACAGAAAGGTGTCATAAGTTGAGGAGACTAGATCGAAGCTTCAGAGGCTTCTAGGAGATATGAGATCTCCTGGGAGGATTCCCCTGTCTCGATAGACCTCGCTGCAGTGACAGAGGAGGCAGCCAACCAAAAGGACTGGGATATAGATTTTGCCTCAGTTCCAGAAACCACACATGTTTTACATGCTATGTGGCATTGATTTAGAGCCTTCCATCTTTGAAGAAGCTGTTGAGAAGCAGGAATGGAAGGATGCCATGATGGAGGAATATTAGTCCATCATGAAGAATGATGTGTGGGAGGTGGTTCCGAAACCAAAAGGGAAGTCAGTAGTGATTTCCAAGTTTATCTACAGACGAAAGCGTGAAGCGAGATTTGTGGCTAGAATATTCTCCTAGTAAGAGGGAGAATATTATGACGAGACACTTGCTCCAGTAGCCAGAAGAAGTGTACATCAAGCAACCAAAAAGATACATGAGAAGGAGTCTCATGAATGCAGATTAAAGGAAGATTTGTACAAGCTTATGCAGGCACCCAGGACATGACATACTAGATTAGATAGTTATTTGATGAGCTTGGGGATGGTTTCCCATTGATCCTATATGTAGATGACCTATTTCTAACAGGGGACAAGAAGCTTATTGATGGGTGTAAGAGGGAGCTCGCTTCAGAGTTCGAGATGACGGATCTAGGTTTGATGCATTACTGCTTGGGATTGGAAGTGTGGCAGAGATCAGATGAGATTTTCCTTAGCCAAGGAAAATATACTGTTGAGATCCTGAAGAAATTCGAGATGTTGGACTGCAAGTCCATGACCACGCCTATGACGATAAATCTGAAGCTCTTGAGTGACAAATCTTCAGATTTGGTGGATCCCACAATGTACAAACAGTTGATTGGATCCTTGATGTACCTGGTTAACACCAGGCCAAACATATGTTTTGCAGTGAATACCTTGAGTCAGCACATGGTTGAACCTAGACGGGTACATTGGATGGAAACAAATCATATTTGAGGTACCTTCATGGTACGATTGGATATGGATTGAGATGTCTCGGGTGAAGATGTGAAGTTGTAGGGATATACAGATTCTGACTGGGCAGGGAGTGCAGTGGATCATAAGAGTACTTCCAGATGTTGTTTTAGTCTGGGATCAGGCATGATCTCATGGTTGAGCACGAAGAAGACATCAGTGGCACTCAGTACATTGGAAGCAGAGTATATCACAACAAGTGTGGCAAGCCGTGAAGCAGTGTGGCTCCGGAAGTTGCTAATCGAAATATTTGATCTAGAATTGGAGCCAACTTTGATACATTGTGACAATCAAAGTTGCGTGAAGCTTACCGAGAACCATGTATTCCATGACAGGTCTAAGCATATAGAGATCAAATATCATTACATCTGGGACATGGTGCAGAGAGGAGTTGTGGAGCCCTAGTACATATCCACAGGCGAGCAGATAACGGGCATTCTCACCAAGCCCTTGTCAAGAGTGAAGTATGAGTACTTTAAGGACAAGCTTGGAGTGTTTTTGAATGTCCACCCTCGTTGAGAGGGAGGTGTGTTTTTTCTTCTCATGCCGGCTAACCCCTCTGGCCAAGGGTTACCTGGATCAGTGATGTGAGGTGACTGAGGGGGTAATGCACTGTCGGACCTGCTGAGAGAACAAACATCACACGCATAGTCATAAGACTATGGCGGCGGTTGTGTGACTCCAGACAGTAGCTGTGTGCTACTTCGGTGGATGTATTCCACTGGCAGAGGCTGTGTGACTCCGGACAGTAGTTGTGTGCTACTTCGGTGGATGTGTTCCATTGGCGGAGGTTGTGTGACTCCGGACAGTAGCTGTGTGCTACTTCAGTGGATGTGTTCCACTTGCGGAGGCTGTGACTCCGGATAATAGCTGTGTGCTACTTTGGTGGATGTGTTCCACTGGCGGAGGCTGTGTGACTTCAGACAATAGTTTTGTTCTACTTCGGTGGATGTGTTCCACTGGCAGAGGCTGTGTGACTCTAGATAGTAGTTGTGTGCTACTTCAGTGGATGTGTTCCACTGGCGGAGGCTGTGTGACTTCGGACAATAGTTGTGTGCTACTATAGTGGATGTGTTCCACTAGCAATGACTGTGTGTCACTGGACTGTAGTTGTGTACTACTTGGCAGTAGTTGTGATCTATTGGATGACATTGTAGTAGGTGTGTGCTACTAGTTGATTGTCATGGAGATTACCAGATCATTTGGATGTAGCTGTGTGTGCTACTATTTGATCGTAGAGACTGTTCCTGATGATTCGAGCTACCGAAGGAATTTTAGCAGCCGTGTGTCAAATAGAAGATTACAGAGTAGTCAGTGGACTACCAGATGACGACATCGTGAAAGATGCCTTCCTAGCTAAGAGGGAGTGTTGATGTTTTGGTAGCTGCGGGAGGATCTTTTCCTCCTAGATGACCTTTCTTAGATGCGGAGAAGATTCTAGAAGTAAGAGATCCATTGAACAGATGTTGAAATAACCTAGAAGAGAAGTCGACTCAGAAGAATAAAGTATAATGAAAAGACACCTTCCCAGAAGAGAAGTCAGCCCAGCTAGAAGGATAGGAAGACTATAAATAGAAGACGTCTTGGCTCATTTGTTCATTCACTCACACTCTCCCAGCTACACAAAAGTAAGGCGCAAGTTTGGAGAAGGTGACACAGTAGCTGCAGCTGCATAGTTTATTATTGCTCAGTACATGATATATATGTTAATGGTAACAAAGCAAAAAACACTAATAACACTAATGCTTTGTAAATAAAAAAAATCCAACAAATCATGCGCAACTCTCATAACCTTTGGGCCAACTTGAGGAAAAATCCCAATATCATGCCCAAGGAGTTTAGCCAAATGGTATTTCAACCTGCTAATCCCTCCCATCATATGCTGCCCACACAATTTGCAACTCTCATTCGCAAATTATTGGAGATTAAGGGGAGAATTTTCTGCCTAAAGCTATTGTCTACTTTTATTGGGTTTCTTGCTTATTTGATGGAGAATGGCTTGGATGCTCGTTGTTGATGTGGAGAATGGTATATGCTAGAATGTGCTAGGGAGTTATGACGTAACTCTAACCCTCTTCTCATTTTCTCTTTTAATTTAGATGTATTTGAAGGAAATATCTTAAGGTTTTGCTTTATTAGATCTGAATTATCTTTATTAGATCTGAATTATCTCTTAACACTAGCGTATATTAGATTGTTTGCAATTAATTGATTCAGCCCCCTTTAGCAAAGGCCTTATCTACCTTATATTTGACGCTTTTCCCCCAGCTCATGGTGAGGGAAAACACCAACACATATAATTTGAAGTAATAACCCTAGATCTGAATGACCCCATAGCCCAATGGCGTGCTATTTCTTTCCATAATTTTTCAATCAAAACACCATAAATTTCACCATCAAAATTTGTTGCTATTTTTTTTAGCTTAATAGATAAATATTTTATGATTAGTATGTTGGTCGATTTGCTATTTTATCTGTGTTGCCGCCTTTATACACACATCGGGTAGCGTGGAAAAATACTCAATCCACTGGGTGTGCCCTTGAGGGCAAGTCTCGACTCAAGGTGATGTCACCTGATCCTTGACTCCTCAGTCTAGGTCAACTCCTAGCAAAGCCAAGGGGGGTAGTCCCTAAAGAAAATAATCTAAGGCTCAAATAAATCTAAGCACAAAAGAATCTAGGAGTTTATTTTTTTTTGTTTGTTAATTTGTCCGGACCTTCTTGGCAGCGGGATTAACCTTTGGCTTGAGAAACCGTGACTCAGGGGCATCTAAGCCGTCAAAGTCACCCAGGGATCGCATCCGGCCTGAGCCACACCAACCCTTAACATGGTTGGATTTTTTGTCCCCGTAGGTTTCGAACTAGTGACTTTTCAACACCGAGTGGCTTAACAACACACTCCGTCACCGACTGTCCTACACCTCAGGGACGAATCTAGTAGTTTATTGCAACAAGAACAATATAACAATAATTCAATCTATACTAGTAGCAAATATTATTCATTCACTACGATTGCTTATGAAAAAGATATTTAGAATATAAGGGATACTTGCATAAGAAATAAAATACTTCAAGATAAATGGAAATGCTTGACTTTGTGAAATCTTGAAGTAAATGGCTTAATAAGTGAAAGTAATGAGACCAGTGCCGATTGTTGCAAGATATGTGTAATGCCATTGAATTGAAGATTGCAATGTGAATTGTCCTTGTAAAATTTTAGTTAGAGTTAATTAGGTTTATAGTGAAAGTGACTCTTGTGTTTGCAAGCCACCTTATGTGAGATGTGTGCTAAGTGTTGCAAGAAAAGTAAATCTAATGTAGATTGGGCCCCTCTCAGCTTGGATTGCAGAGGACTTGCCGAAGAACCAAAGGGAGAATATCCCCTTAATCTTCATCAACAAGTTCAATAAAGAATATCGAAGATCCAACACGGGGAGGAAACAATGTCCTGAGAGGGCCCGTCTGACTTCACACACAAACTCTATGCAAAATTCCGATTTGAACAATAGCACACATAAATGATTGTCCTATTAAACTACTCTACACTGACCAACCCCGGTTTTGATGAGTTCCCTAGGTCGATCTAGGCTTGCAAGGGTTCAGAGCATACACCGGGGAGCTGAGGGGAAATGTTTATTTGCCAAATTGAAATGAAGAAAGTAAATACTAAAAATGAAACTAATCTAGAAAAAATATCTAACTAAGTTAATCTAGAAATCAAAATCTATTCTAATCTAACTAGGAACTTGAAACCTACTCTAATGTTTTGCGGTTCTTGTGATAAGTTTTGAGGTTACTTTTAGCTTTCCCTTTAGGTGTGATTTGTAAACTTCAAGCAAAATGAACATAATAAAGCAATCATGCAATGACATTGTTTCTGCTTAGGGGGATTGAGGAGTGGAGACTAGGTTGCCCACTTATTTTATTGATGATATTTACAATGCTCTTTGGGAAAATGCTTGTGGTCTTTTATACAGGACAAGACCACCAAGCTTACATGTTTTCAATGTGTTTTTTGAAGTATGGGGTGCTTCTGGGGGTCCTGGATGCTCCGATTCCGCCAAAATCCGGCAGCGTCTCCTCTTCTTTATTCAATAACCTGCAGAAAACAGAGAGTGAAAGATATCAAATGCCCCCCAAATACACCTAGAAAGTGTCTTTGGATCATAAAACTATAATGCCCAAACTTGCAGAAAATTTTCTAAGTAAAAATTGAAATTAACTAGTGAATTACAAAACTAAAACTAGCTTGAATAAGAGCTCTTTTAATGACTTTTGTTTGCTGTTCAAAACAGCAAACAAATGAGCACTAATTAGCTTGATTTTACAATGAAATAGCCTTTTAAAACAATCACTTTCAAGCCTTTAAAATTCTAAGATGAAGTACTTGCAAAAATGTGATAATTCTACTTTAGATCTAGCTTCTAGATGAGAAAATGAAACTTGGATATAGATCTAAGTAGTATCCATGCAACAATAGAAACTGAATCTAACTCTTTCAAATTTTATCTAGATATAATAAAGCATGCAAAATAAAGCAGCAAAAGGAATATTAAACTTTGTGAAGGAGAGAGAGAATAAGCTTGTGCTTGGAACTTTTTGGGCAATGGGGTCCTTCTTTGGTGGAATGATGAGGGATCTTCTTCAAATATCTTAGAGGAATGGTAGAGTCAATATAGATCATCCAATCCTCCAAGTGCGGTTTCCAAAGCTTCATACACTTGCAAGAAAAAGGTTAGAAAGTGTTATAATCTACAAAAGAGACTTCATAGCAATATCGGTTAACCAAAATGAATAAAGCATATAAAAATATCTTGAATAGATAAATAATAAGATCACTAATGCAAACTAGCTTAACAATCTTATCCTAATGAGTAATAGTATTCCTAAACGGCCAACTTTAACCAAAATAGCATAACAAGCATAATAGAACAAATTCACCTCATAAGCACTTGCATCCACACACTATCCAAGCCACCAATTTGACCTCCAAAGTTTATGTATCATTGGACTAACTAAACTTAACAAGTTTCATGGTTTTGTAGCATACACAAGATAGTATCTTTTGACATACTTTATGCAGATTTTTAGCATCAAAGGAGAGTTGCTACAAATGATTTAGCCCCAAATGCCTCCAAAGGGAATTTTAAGTTGGGACATCAAGTCCCCTTTCCTTCTACTTCTTCTATATAGTTGTAAGCCATCCTTTAGAGTCTCTTGGGTGGCATTCTTGTAAATTTACATAAAAATATGACATTGTAATAGTTAGGATTTCTCATTTTTGCTTTTCATTTTTACACCCATACTTGGCCAAAACGGTAGGCATTGTGCCTCCACTTGTGCCATAGTTGTGGGGTTTGCATTTTCATTTTTGAAAGTCTTCTATTTTTTACATAATACCCAACTTGGCCAATACGGTAGGCATTGTGCCTCCACTAGTGTCATTGTTGGAGTAGTTTTGCTTTCAAGTCTTTTCATTCTTTCAAGCAATTTAATTTTAACTCTTTATTTATACCTACATTGGTCAAACGATAGGCATTGTGCCTCCACATGACCGGAATTGTGAGGCAACCATAATTTCATTTGTTTTGTAAAACAATAAACTAATTTTATTATTTGTTTAAGGCAAAGTAATAAAACATTTCACATACATTTGTTTTGCCCCATCTTGCAAATTGGCATAAGCCATCCTTGCAATAACGGAAGGCTTGTTTTAATTTAAAATCATTGCTCAAACAATTTTTGTGTTCCCAACGTTTGCCCCGTATTCTCTCCCCATGCCACATAGTTGGATCCTGGGTGACAAGAAAGGGCAAAGGTTGGAGGTAGTAATTAGGCATCCACAACCAATTATTGTTTTTGCACCATAAAATCAAAGACTTGGAAATAAGCTCGGGGTGCTAGGTCGGGGACAATCTCATGGTGCTCGGCGTCCTCCGGGTGGAGTACCTTGAAACTTTGGGTTTGACATGCGGAGCTAGGGTAGGCCTTGTTGCCATACTTCTTGAGCACCCAACACTTTCTTTTGGTCAAAACAATAATGGTTTTGGGGTAGTCACATAGTCTAGGACTCAATATATCAAACTTAACCCCCTAATCAAAGTGACATCTAAAATCTATTAAAATTAAGCTACACATTACATTCACAACACTTGCAATACATGTTTCAAGGAAATCTCACAACATAACATCTCAATTTCATTTTGCAAACAATCTTATGGTGGTGTGATTTATTTTCCAAACAAGTCATTTTCAAGCAAATATTTCATTTCAAGTTTTACAATCACATTTAAGGCAATTCACTTTTCATACATTTGGGTATTTCAAGCGA
>ML778994.1:978443-996285 GCA_009831015.1 Picea engelmannii
AGCCCAAAACAAGAGTACTTCCCGGAGAGGACACATCCTGTGCGCCGTGAGACAGTCCCCTGCCTACACCCTCCGTTGTTTTCCTCAAGCCCCGTTTTAGATGGTGAAGATGGTGGTCTAAAGTACCCTAAATAGTCTATTAAGTATATATATGGATTAGGTAGACTTTTAGGTGATTATTGTTTTGAAGATTTTAAGACACTTTTAAAGTGTGATTTAGTGATATGGCCGAAACTGTTATGAACTTAAAAATGTGTTGCTTCAAGCTTATGCAATTAAAAGTGTGAACACATGTAAAGCAAATAAAGATGGCTGAAGAAGATTTAAGTTATCACATGCACATATAAGCTTGCTATTAAAGAAAAACCACAATGGCAAGGACAACTTGCCTTCAAGAGATGGAAAGAAAATTTAATGTGTGTTTGCCTATTTAACCATTAAACAGCATTCAAGCCCAAGCAAGTGGCTTCCACTAGATATAAGCAATAGAGAGATAAACTATTCACTTATCTAAGCACTTAGAGATTAAAACATTTAAGATCTAAAACAAGTGCATGAAGAAAAGACTTGAAGATTAACTGAGCAAGTGAAGATCTAGTTAGGTTACTTATTAATGCCTCCCAATAGGCTTAAGACAATGATTATGTGTTTGATCTAAATCTAAAACAATGATAGCATTAATCGATAAATCATTAATCACATCATCAACCACTTAACCTTACCTATTGGGGTATTCCTCTCCCAACTAGGTAGGCAATTAATTAGGTTTTTCTTAGTTAGGTTAAGTTCTTTTAAGATTTAGAGATTAGGGCAAACAAGTAAAGATATATATAGAGAGAAAGAAGTAGACTAACAAACTAAGCAAGCTATCAAGAGACAACTCTACCCCACGTCCTAGGTTGAGAAGGTGCCCCCCACCTTCTAAACCTCACGTCCTAGTTAAAAAGGAGAGAAAAATGCTAAAAAATCGAAACCCAGCTAGATCTAACTACCCAACAAGATTACACAAAGATGAAGGCCGTACCACTTCTTTCCCTAAAGGTGTAAGCTACTAACAAGCAAGAAGAATAGGCAAAACGTACCAAAATGATGAAAAATTGAGAGGTAGGGTTGAGAGATAGCTACCAAACCCCTTGGAGGGCCTTTTGGTGTTGTGTGGATGTCCTTTGGGCAGCCAATAGTCCTCTCAATCAGATCTGAAACCTGCAAAACCAGCAAGCTATGCTTGCTAGAAGAGCTACACACAACCAAGAAGAGTGAAGGAAAACCCTTTATTTTTAGGGCAAGAACTTTCCACAAGAAAAAGAGAGTATGTGTATAGAAATGACCTATCTAAACATGTTATGCTAGCTGAAAATGAATATGTATGAACATAAATATAGATGAAGAGTAAATGGTTAGAGAAGTGGAGTGTATGAGTGTCTAAAGAGACCCTTCTCCTTGAAGGAGTTCCCAATGAAACCCTTGAAGTATTAACCTACAAAACTCTTAAAGTGATGTGCATACAAGAGATAATATGTTGAACATGTACATAAGACGACACTTCAATCCTATCTAACACATCAAGATATATACACCAACAAGCATACGCATTGATAGATCTACTTAGATAACACTTTACCTAAGATCAAATGTTGCATTCACCCAAAGAAATCGATACAAGATTACCTCATAATCATAAGAAGATCAAGCACACACATTGCTCCTCTAGTTATCCTCCAAAGTTTCTCCTTTATTATTACTCAAGAAAATAGATCTTGGAGAGAAAATACTCCAAAACCCTCAGAGCATAGAATGGAAAAAGGGAATAATGGAGAGAGAGAGAGAGAGATGAAAATCAAGTAGCATAACAATAGCTTAAGATATGGTGAGTTGGGAGTGAGAAATGAGATCTATTTATACTTTGAGAGGCAAACCTACCTCTCTTGGATCTAAGCCAAGTGTCCACCACCAAGCAAATGAGTAGATCTCAAGGCTAGGGCGCACCATCTAGGGTTTGCACAATAAATCTAGGGTGTAGAAAAAAAAGAAAAATGGTTGGGATCAAGCAAAAGGTGTGTGAGAGGCATGGGATCCATGCCAAGGCAAGTGAAGAGTCACAAATAATTTTTAAAAATTATTTTGTGGAGTTTCAAGAAGAGGGAGGGCGCACCTCTTGGGATGAGGTAAAGGAAAGGAGGGTGAGAGATGAGTGTGGTGAGGTTGGGATCACACAAAGCCATAAGAAATATTGTGGGATCCGTGCTAGGGCAAGAGGAAGAACCTCCAACAAATAAAAACGAATTTTTATTGGAGAGACACAAAGGGGGGGCGTAACTTCCTTGGAAGGCACTCGACAAGGGTGAAAAACAAGAAAATGGAAGGAAAGAGTGAGGTGGAGGTAGTGGGGTCACCTATAGGGGTGACGTGGAGGCTAAAGGGAGTGAAATCTCAAGAGAGGGGGCTACACTCAAGTCACAAACTCAATTAAAAAGGAGAAACGTCAATCCCCCTAGGGGGGCGTGGCTTTGGAGTTTAGAAGGTGGGTAAGGGGTTAGAATAGGTTGAAAAAGGTTGGGAGGGTTATGTTATCATCATTTCACCTTTTCACATCCTCTAACTCATTATTACAATTTTTACATTTTGCCATGTTTGGACTTTAGCAATTAAAATTGTTGTTTTGGACTGACTGACACTCCGGGTGGACAAACCCATGGCTAAAGTTGTCCGACTGAGCTGAAACTTGGTCTATGGGTGTAGGGGGTGCCATTTCATTTCTTTTGAGCACAAATACCCCTATCAAAATTCCAAAGACCTATTTTTTACAATTATTGCTCAAAAATAATTAATTAAATAAATAATTAAACCTCCAAACATAGAGAAATTTAATTAAAAAATTATTAATTAAAAAAACCTGACTTAGACTCGACGGAATTCCACGAAACTTTCTAAGATGTCTTGCATGGTCATTTACAATGATTCCCTATAATAGTTACCAAAACATAAGCCCACTAGAACGTCGTTCACCACTTCGGAGGAATTATTGCAAGTGTGAAGGAAAAACTCAAGGGAAATCAATAAGGCTGAAAAGCCCAACTGATAACCTGAGGATAAAAAACCCTCGGTGAAAGGAACTCTCCCAGTGAACCGATCCCAAGGTAACTGACCTAGACATGACCCATGCAGAGCTATTACATTATTAACCCACGCAGGGGTGCAGAAATTCCAATTACAAAACAAAGTGTTGGGGCCAAACACGGCCTGTAGAACCAAAAGTCTTCGACAAAATGGAATCTGATGATGCATCTCTTCATGGCACATGAGTTGACCACCTGTGTTGGAGAGGCGGTCAACACCTCCTAAGTCGAATGTGTATGCAAATTCTGAATTAAATATTGACTTAGGAGGTTGGCTTAATAATGCAAAGATGTTGGTACCTATGTCAAAAATTATGAAGATTCCTTCTCAGAGGGAGAAACTACTTAAAGCTATAAAAAATCCTTCTCAGAACATGGTAGATAGGCCACCAACAGTAGCTTACCAGGATGCACCTGTTATTTTGCAAATATGGATAGGGGAAATGAAAAAAATAACCCTTTTTACCTATCCTTGCTCATGAATGATTTTATTCTTCACAATTGTATGCTTGATTCAGGAGCTACTTCAAATTTATGACTAAGAAAGTAATGGAACAATTAAACTTAAGAACATCTAGACCTTATCATAATATTTGTGCTATGGATAGCAGGACAATTCAGGTGCATGGTTTAATTAAATGATTACAAGTACACTTGGCTGCCTTCCCAGACATTATGATAGAAATGGACATTGTTGTAATTGATGCGTCAGATGCTTGGGGTATGTTTCTTTTTAGAAAGACAGCTGGAGATTTGGGTGGAAACTTGCAAACGGATTTAACTTATGCCACCATTCCCACTCCTAATGGCTCCATGTTTAGATTGAATAGGGAATTATATAGGAAGTATCATGTGGAAGATCCTAGGAAAAAGGATAACGAAATTGTGTATCGTGAAGTAGAAATAGGATGTTATGAAGTTGAGTCTACTTCTCTAACATCTACCAAGATGAAAATTAAAGATTAACTCCCAAGTGTTTGTAATGTTTGGGATACCATGGATTCTTTTGATGGACTTTTTCTTGAGGAAGATTTGGATAAAGTAGATAATGAATTGACTCCTTTAGAATTCAAATTAGAGTTGAATTTTTCAGTTGAAAATGTGTCATCAACTCAACCGTCATCAAAAGAATCAGTTAGATATCCGGAAGAATGGTATGGAATTCTTGGGCCACACCCTCTTTGTTTTTCGGAAATTGGGAAAATTAAAGATAGATTTTGCGATGATAATATGATGGAAAATTGTAGGGATGATAAGGTCAGTTATGATAATATAAGATACACCATCCCTATGAAGAGGTATGCCAAACCTTTTAAGGAAAAATTAAGTTCAGAAACTTGTCACTTGGCACCTATGAAAAGTCATCAGAAATTTTTTAAGGGGGATAATCCCAAATGGTCCAAGGTTAGAAACTGGGATTCACATGGAAAAATTAGAAATCAGGATAAAGTGTATTAGTCTTTTAGCAACTCTTCTCAACTAGTAGGACAACATAAAGTCAGACATGCTAGTGAGAGGACTCCACCTTGAAATGTTTCTTCATATGACAACTTGGTTTCCAAAGGGACACCCTTTGTAACATATCTCTAACCATTCTGCTTGTATTTCAGTTTTATATTATTTCATTCATTATGTAATTATGTACTTAGATGTTTTGGTTATATCATAGTTTCATTTTGTAATTATAGATGTTGTACAATAGTTATTTCATTATGTAATTGATGTTTATGGCATTTTATTTATTTATTGTATATATATGTATATTTATGTTGGGTATCGGTGAGCATTTTTGGTTTTGTAGATTCTGAAGTTCTCGTATGCTCTCCTTCCCAAGTGAAGATCAAACACACGTCCCCATGTGGAGCCAGATGTTGACCACCTATTCAACTAGGGGGTCAACTCCATGTAACATGAAGATATGCACCTAATGGTGCTACCAAGTTGAAGACTTGTTGGTTCTACAAGGCAGTTTTGACCTTCAACATTTTGTTGTAATTGGAATTTCCGCTCCCTTGCGTGAGATAATAATGTAATAGGTCTACATGGATCATCGTTTAAGTTAGTTGCATTAGGAATTCTTCATTATGATAGTTCCTTTCACTGAGTGTTTTTTATCCTCAAGTCATTAATTGGGCTTTTCAGCCTCATTAATTTCCCTTGAGTTTTTCACTCCCCATAATAATTTCTCCAAAGTAGTGAAAGGCGTTCTAATGGACGAGACCTATGTAACTAAAGTCTAGGAATGTTGTAAATGACTATTTTATACATGTCCTAGAGTCTCGCGAAATTCCATTAAGTTTTGATAGGAGTTTTTTTTATAATTAAAATTCCCGCAAACTGGGGATTTTTAATTATTTTCGATGTAAAATGTAAAAAAGTGGTCCTTGGGCATTTTGTATAGGGGTATGAGTACTCAAATCAAATGTTTCATACACCCCTACACCCTTGGACCAAGTCTTAGCTCATTTGGACAAGTTTTGCTCAGTCTTTGTCCATGAGGAGTCAAAGTCAGTAAAAAATCAGCATGTAATTGGCTTCATAAAAATTGACGAATTTTGTAAAAGTCATGAAAGTCATGAGAGAGTGTGGGAAAAGTGTCCCAATAGCCTTTCCTAAGTTGGTAAAACATTTTCCAACGTAGAAAAACCCCCTTAGCCTAACCCACAACCCACATTCATCTTTCTCCTAGAAGAGGGGCGCCCCCCCCTCTTGCTCATATTTCATAAAAATTAAAATACACCATGGGAACCCCTAAAACTTTAGAAAAATTCCCCACTTGACCCCACTTGAATTTTAGTGTAATGTCCCGTTTTTCCTAGGTAGTCGGAATACCGTGGTGGTTTACACAGTTTCCCGTAAACCATTAGACGGATGAGCTAGGGAAACGATACTGGTAAAGTCACTTTCGAATTATAAAGTGAAAACTTAGGGAAAGTGAGTTTATTATTATTAAACCCCTCTTTGAGGGTATTTCTCTCTAATTAATAATTAAATGAATATTTTAATGGAGAAAAGGACAAGTAAATGAATAAAAGGACGATTGAAGGGGAAAAAGGTATTATCGACTATTGATTAAAAATTGAGTTTTGGAGAAGAGCTCGGTGAGCAAACAAGGGTTTCAGCTGGAAACCCATTCGGCACCTCGGATTCGGCAGTGAAACTATCTGCCCTAGCCGTGGAATCTCGGATTCGGCAGTGAAATTATCTGCCCTAGCCTTGGAGTTGGAGAATCCATTCAGGGTTCTCATTTGCAGTTATTGATATTGTGATTCGAGAAGATTCATCGGAGGAGAGTTTCATCTACAGACTTGGGGAAGAGACCACAGCAGATTTCTTCAGTGCGCTTCATGTGGCTGAATGCTTTTGCTTGCAACGAGTATATTTTGTTGGATATTTTTATTGGGCCGAGTTTCTCATTGCCGAGGTCGACTTGCTGAAAGAGGGC
Organism: Picea engelmannii; assembly: GCA_009831015.1. NCBI lineage: Eukaryota > Viridiplantae > Streptophyta > Pinopsida > Pinales > Pinaceae > Picea > Picea engelmannii. The sequence goes on from ML778994.1 coordinate 985,005, forward strand.
GAACTCTAATGACTGCTGAGCGAATTTAGATAGTGTTATTCTCTCATTGGGTGGTCAAGTTATTAAGTAGTGGGGCGAATTTTTATGCAGAGCCAAATTTTCTTGGAGTAGGAAATCGATTTTCTGAGTTTGAAGGCCGAGTTGCTCCTTGTTGGGGCCGATTTCCCTCTACTTGGGCGAATTCCTTTGCTGCTAGGCGGATATAATTGTTGAGGCAGTGTCATTTCCCTGGGGGGGCTGCGCGTTATTCATGCTGGCCAAGTTTCCATCCAAGGTGTTGCGTATTCAGTGATTGGGGCTGCGTGGCGGACAAGAGAGGAGTGTGTTGTTGGTTCGACCACTGCTGGGTGCCTATACAATGCTGAACGAGTGGGATAAGGTGGAGAAGTAGCTGTTGGATCGACCCATTAGTTGGCTGAGCAGTGTATTCAGGGGCCGACCCCTTCTATCAAACGTGGGACAGACATGGCATCCCTTCATTGCTGGGCGTAAGTGAAGTTTCTAGTCACATATATCAGTCATCCCTTCGTTGAGAGAGGTATTCACACCTTTGTTTTGTTATCATTAATCCAACAATTTTATTTAATAAAGAATAGTCAGCATTTGGTGAATTTGCTCAATTAAATGTGGTTGTTGTCACCATTATTTTATGGGTTTTGTTAATGTCAAAATACTACACTTAGAATTTCATTGGGGAGGTATAAGGGGTTCAAAAAACCAATAGACAACAAACAAAACAAGGGAATATATCACTGTCCAATTAAAATTCGTCTACAACAGTGAAATACAGAAACATGCAAAGTGTTTGACGAAAGTCCAACACCAAATTCAAGGGGTTTTCTCCAATTTCTCCAACTTAGAATATTTCATTTAGATAATAGGGAAAGGGGTTTCCCCCTTCCCAACTCACCCCTCATCCTCCCACTTTCTTTCTTTGATGGGACCCTCCTCCTTTGGATGGGTGACACTTGGAGCCCATCCAAGTGGGCTCCCTCCTCCGCCTTTCCTATAAATTGAGGCCTCTCCTCCTCATTTTAAGATCTCCTTTCATAGCAAGTCTATTATGCCAAAATTCTTTCTCTCTTCCTCACTTTCTCATGCTCTCTCATGTATGAATCTTGCTACAAGTATTTGTGGTGATATTTTGGTGGATAATAAAGGAAGCTGTGGAGAATCTATGGTGTGCATTGGGAGTCTTCTTGGTGTATCCATCTTATTCTTGTGAGGTGATATATTTCCATTGTTTTGCATTTTGCTTTCACTAGTTTGTATTTAGAGACTCAAGCAAAGTATTTTGTATTGGGTGCTATTGGTAGTAGTATTGTTATTGATTTTGTGGTAGTTCCTTAGTTAGTTTGGAAAGTATTTTGCAAGCTTTTTTGGATGCTCTCACCTCTATTCTTCTTGTGTAGCAAAGACAAGCTTTGGGGAATCACTATTGGATTGGAAGAGTGGCTTTAGAGTGGAAAGCCAAACTCTTTTAATCATTTCAAAGTTTCCAAGATTTATCTAAGCTTTCTTTTCTTTTTCATTCTCTTTTCTACTTATTGTTATGATGTGGAACAGGTTCTAAAAGTTTCAAAATCAATCTCGAATTTTCCATTTAAGTTTATGTATCATTGGGCTAACTAAACTTAACAAGTTTCATGGTTTTGTAGCATACACAAGATAGTATCCTTTGACATACTTTATGCAGATTTTTAGCATCAAAGGAGAGTTGCTACAAATGATTTAGCCCCAAAGGCCTCCAAAGAGAATTTTAAGTTGGGACATCAAGTCCCTTTTCCTTCTACTTCTTCTATATAGTTGTAAGCCATCCTTTAGAGTCTCTTGGGTGGCATTCTTGTAAATTTACATAAAAATCTGACATTGTAATAGTTAGGATTTCTCATTTTTGCTTTTCAATTTTACACCCATACTTAGCCAAAACGGTAGGCATTGTGCCTCCACTTGTGCCATAGTTGTGGGGCTTGCATTTTCATTTTTAAAAGTCTTCTATTTTTTACATAATACCCAACTTGGCCAATACGGTAGGCATTGTGCCTCCAATAGTGCCATTGTTGGAGTAGTTTTACTTTCAAGTCTTTTCATTCTTTCAAGCAATTTAGTTTTAATTCTTTATTTATACCCACATTGGTCAAACGGTAGGCATTATGCCTCCACATGACCAGAATTGTGAGACAACCATAATTTCATTTGTTTTGTAAAGCAATAAACTAATTTCATTATTTGTTTAAGGCAAACTAATAAAACATTTCACATACATTTGTTTTGCCCCATCTTGCAAATTGGCATAAGCCATCCTTACAATAACGGAAGGCTTGTTTTAATTTAAAATCATTGCTCAAGTAATTTTTGTGTTCCCAACAATTACCCCGTATTCTCTCCCCTTGCCACTTAGTTGGATCTTGGGTGACAAGAAAGGGCAAAGGTTGGAGGTAGTAATTAGGCATCCACAACCAATTATTGTTTTTGCACCATAAAATCAAAGACTTGGAAATAAGCTCGGGGTGCTAGGTCGGGGACGATCTCACGGCGCTCGGCGTCCTCTGGGTGGAGTACCTTGAAACTTTGGGTTTGACCTGCGGAGCTAGGGTAGGCCTTGTTTCCATACTTCTTGAGCACCCAACACTCCCTTTTGGTCAAAACAATAATGGTTTTGGGGTAGTCACATAGTCTAGGACTCAATATATCAAACTTAATCCCCTAATCAAAGTGACATCTAAAATCTATTAAAATTAAGCTACACATTACATTCACAACACWTGCAATACATGTTTCAAGKSARTCTCACAACATAGCATCTCAATTTCATTTTGCAAGYAAYCTTATGGTGGTGTGATTTATTTTCMAAACAAGTCMTTYTCMARCAARTATTTCATTTCAAGTTTTACAATCACATTTAAGGCAATTCACTTTTCATACATTTGGGTATTTCAAGCGATTCACATTTCAAGYATATCTACATTTTGGTGTCTCATGTGATTGGTGTATAATCTARWTTCCTTTGTAYATTTRTAATATCATCTAATGTGCTTATTCTTTCTCCTAAAGTTTTATGTATGATATATTTCATCATTTCATTTTGTGAGGTGAATGTTTCATTTATCTAACTACCTCTTTCATGTATATTGTGTAATTAACTAATTCATCTTGTTCATTGTAAGCTATCTTTCAATATTGAATTTATATCTCAATTGTAACGTAATATCTTGTTGTATCCTATAGCATTGATTATATTTTGTTTAGTTGTATTTAATTCTTGTATAATCTATTGACCCCTTGTCCAACCTTAGGCACTAGTCATAGTTGACTTAGGGAAATGTTTGACTCTCATTGAAAGATTTGCATTTGCATTGTTGCTTGCCATATAGGCTAGTTTCCCCTCACCTTTAACAAACTAAAATTAACTCTTAGAATTTATCTAATAATTCACATAGTAACTAGGGTCTACCCCTCTTGGCTTCCCTAGGAGTAAGCCTAGACGGAAGAGGTTCAAGTCAGAGTGACAGCGTGGGCTTTGAACCTAGGCATTGTGCCTCCAAGGACACACTAAGTGAGTAGGATTTAGCTCACGTTTGCAAATGTGTATTAGGACGGAAACACACCCCTAGGGGCTTTGATGATCTAGCTTGTGTTTTAAAGACTCCAGTCAACCATATTTTAAAGGCACTAATCTGATTTATTGCATTGGAGAAATAAAATATTTGCATTGGTAAACGTGTTTTGGTGAGATATCAATCTTGTTCAAGTTGCAATATTTTGTGGATTCTTTGAGGTTGCTAAACCCTCTAGGGCGTCTTAGTTCTCTTGGTCTTATTAGACCTATAACAATTTAAAAGCTACAGCCATTAGGGCTTCTGCAAAACATCTACTTTTCTTGACTTTAACTTGCAATTTGACTATGGGAATTCGCTAGTAACCCATTATTTTCATTGTGCTGCTAATTGGTGAACTTTTGGTTGGATTACTTGCCTATTTTTGTGGTTAAAATTTGCTGTTGTAGCAAATCACAGCTACAGCCACTTGGATGTAATAAATATAGTCTGAAAACTTATCATAAAAACCATCTAATACCACTAAAAGTTGTGCTAAAGTTTTGAGAACTTATCTATATGTTTTATGCTTCATAACTAAACTAATATTTGATGCTTTAAGTGGTTTAATTTGCAGTATTTATTTGATTTCATTGCTGATATATATCTTTGTTTACTGCTGCAATTAGGGATAACAAGCTTAACTTTCTTTTCCACTTAACATATTACGTGCATAATTAGCTTTTGTTGTGTCTCGGGAAGGTACAAACACTTCCGCAGGTACCCAAAGACTTGGAAACCCTAAACCATTTTCGAGACGTGCCATCAAAGACATCTTCCACATAGCAACTTGCTATAGGGGCATTTTCCTCATTATCTCATTTTCCGTGTCATTTCCCCCTAGGATCACCCGGGATTCCCCCCTTGAGGCGATCACTTCACCTCTAAAGTGATGGGAATACCTATCTAAGGTGACAGTGGGTAGATGTTCTCTTAGTTGTCTCCATTTTTTGGTTTGGATCGGCTTTTCCCAACCTACAACTTGTGCAATAACAATTCCCAATGAAGGAGGGCGCACCATGTGGAGAGGGAGGGTGCACCAAGTGTGAGGATAAGTGAGACAAGTGGTAGCTGATGGGTTTCCACCTCTTCCATAACTCAAAACAATGACAAGTGTGAACAAGAGAGAGAGGGGGAGGGCACCACCTCTCAAGAGGTGGGCAGCCCTCTCTTGGAATGCCCCACCTCTCCTCAAGAGGGGCTCACCTCTTCTTGAGATCTCCTTTAACTCAAGACAACACACCACCAACTCACTCAAGACTCCTACTCAAGTGCCAACAAGGCTAATCAACTCAATTGAAGGTGAGTTTAACTCAAAAAATGTCCCTGACATGTTTTCCGAAAAATAGCATTTGCTGATTTTTTGTCTTTTATTTGACTTTTGTGAGTAAAATTAATTTGAAGTAACTAAAAATCACTAATTTCACTCACAAAGTGGGTACTCAGATAAAGTGGGTATTCTGAGTGTAAAAACAAATACCCCCAAGGCATATAATGCCTCCTAGTACCACTTTTTAAACTTATGACTAAAAGGAATCTGTCAAATTATAGTTCCCAAGTGTTATGTTCAATTTGGGAATCCATTGAGTACACTCCATGCTATGATTTCCTGCAACTTCCACTGTAAATCCCTCAAACTCTTTGGTGGGAATGCCATGCCTCGTTATCCAAGAAACATCTATATAAAATTGTGGGTTGCCCCACCATCAATTAGAACTCCCACTCCGCGGCCCTACACAACTCCTCTCACCCTGAAAGAATGAGACCTGGGAACTTCCAACAAAGTGGCGATAACACCTCCCTTGACATCATCCTTAAACTTCTCATCCCATGTTGCATGAAGCTCCTCCTCTTGTACCTGATCCCAATCATCCTCATCCTCACCACTATCAAAATATACCTTAATGTAGTGAGCCTTTCCCTTTCCTGAACACCTGTGACTTGGTGCCCATGGTTCCTAGCAGCTGAAGCATAAATTCTTCCTTCTTAGCTCTCTCCTAGTGTCATCATCCATCCCGTCCTTCCTTGGCCAATCCTTTTGGAAAGGTTTTTTATCTTTATCTTTTATGGGAAAGATTGGTTTGCCAGGAAACCTGCTCTTCGACACTGCATCTTGTAAGTCCCTGGTCCTACTAATAACATCCTGTAAGGTGGTGGGTTTATAGGCCTTAACCCATCCACGTAATGGTTCATCTAGAGCCTCTGTGAATGACATGACTAGCCGGTGTTTTGATATGTTAGTCACCATGACAGCGACCTTCTGGAACTCTGATATAAAATCCTTCGGGTTACCTGTCTATTTGAGTTGGGCTATCTCTCTGAAGTGAATCTCTGGATTCTTCTTTCAAAGCGTTCTTTGAGCCTTTGCGTGAAGTCCAGGTACGAAGTGATGTTATTATGACCCAAGGTCACCAGTCCGTAATACCACCAATCATGGGCTTCCACATCAAGATGCAATGTGGCAAGTTTTATTGTATATGTCTCCATCATCGGGTCAAGTTGGAAATAGGTATCCAACTTCTATACCCAAGCCCTCCCTGTACAACTAGATGACCCATCAAAGTTGAGAATGGTCAGCTTTCCCAATGTGCGTTGCAACTCAAAATTCTGGTTGAATGCCCTATTGAACCCCCTTGGCCCGTTCCTGCTCTTGATATTGCAAAACTTTGCAAAGGACATAGCTGATGGAAGCCATCTCCTAAGGCCCTGTACTCCTACAAATACGCCCCAAATGGTTCATCCTGTTCAACCTGCACTACTTGTCCTACTATGGGGCTGTCGAAAAATTGAGGTATGGTGGGTCTAGGTGTCCTGCTATATAAGTGTGGATGACTCTACATGGTGGTGCACGCATGAATTCCGTTTCCATTATTGGATCCCCCTTGACTGTTGTTGTTCAAGTTGTTTTGACTTTCCCCTGGTTTGTCTGCTAACCTGTTTAATGCTACCAGCACTTCCTTTTGGCCCTTGGCTAGATCACTCAAAGCACTAATGAGGTTGTTAAACGCTGCCTTATCCCGATCCTCCATAGTTCCCTTACCTTTGTCTCTTTCTGGTTGAGCCTCTATTTCTTCCCTATCCGGTACAGGTTCCCTGTTTCTGTATCTTTGTCGTCTATAAGTTATATTCTACATATCCTCAAAATTCATTTAATTGCTTATGGTTTCATGTTTGTGCCAAATCCTCATAGTTGGCAAAGAACATGCTTTGATACCATTGTAATATCCTATTTATTGTTGTCTCTGTTATAGCGCAAGTTGTAGGTTTGGAAAATCCCGACCCAACAACAAAGCAAGTCCTACAACTTGGGAATCCTACACCCAATGTCACCTCGATGTAGGTCCCACACTTCAAGGGTGACTAGGTCACTCTAGGGAGGCGATCTCGGTGACCTTAAGGGTATGGAGATGGAGATGGAGATAAAAGGAAGTGAAGCCCCTAGAGGTCAATTCTAAGTGGAATGAAAGGTGGGAAGAGATGCCTTGTAATTCAAGTAATTGTTTCCCCACAGGTATAATACTTCTCCGAATGATTGTACCTGCCCAAGACACAAGAAAAGACACTTTGCAATGATATATTTTAGTTGGATCAGCAAGTTAAGCTTGATGTCCCTAATTTGCAGCAATAGATGACAGTTTATATCAGCAAGTAAAACATCTAAATCAGCATACAAAGATCTAAACTAGTTAAATAAATCAACATCAAGATTAGCAATGAATATAGGCTGAAAGATGGCAGTTAAGAAGCAAGAGAAGATGGTTGCTGTAAACATGTGTTTTCTGCAGAAAATTGCAGCCTTATAGCTGTAGAATTCAATGGCATGCAACAAAAAAATCAACCATGGAAAATTGCCAAGAACTAGTCCAACAAGTGCGCCCTAGTTAGTAGAGTAAGTGAGGAAAATTTAGGAGCTAGTCTAGGGTTAGTTTAGGAGTTATAGCTAGTAGTGTATCTAGGTTAGATCAACCCTAATGGCTGTAGGTTAGGGTTTGTAACAGAAAGCAAAGTAATGGGAGAGAGGGGACGCCCTAGTAGGGGAAGACTCCTCTCAATGAGGCAAACCAACTTCAAGCAAGAAACTTTTCAAAAGATCAAAAGATTGTGTTTCCCAAGGCAATTATTTTATATCTCCAATGCAAAAAAGGTATGACTACTGCCTTTACTATTGGGTTAATGGAGTCAAATAAACAAAGAGCTAGAGAAGCTATCTCCTTGGGGGTGTAATCCCTTTTACTTACCAAGGCAAGTTTCTTTATCTAGGGTTTAAGCTAAAAGGGTGTATGCCATTATAATTATCTTAGCAAGCCCTAGTGTAATCAATGAGATGAAGCATAAAATGATGAAGACTATGGTGGGGGTGTATGCCCTTATACTTCCCACCTAGCTCTTAGCATAACAATACTTGACTTGAAAAAATGATAGCATAATAGTAAAAGACCATACCAAGATCAAGAGAAATGCCAAGATAATCCACCATAAGAGCTAGAAAACATCATCCAAGGCTAGCGCTAGACTCCTCCATCAACCATTCATCAATATAGTCAGAAACAAGTGCATAAGAGACAAAAAGATCCAAGTGTAGCGAAAATTTCAGACCAAGTCCTCTCACAATGAGGGAGGGTTGTGTTGTTATGATGAGATCTTATGATCTCTTATTTATACAAATGTTACCAAGGTGACTTGTCCACAAATTAAGGGGTAAAACACAAGATTAGGGGTCAACAACCCTAATCTTGCCCCCTTTACAAAGTAATTAATTTAAAATTCACTTTTGCACATAAGAAAACCCTAATTTTAGAAGGATGTCTGCCCTTTAGGGGACTTTTTGCCACTTTGAGGAAGTTGTTGGTGTTGGAGAAGCATGGGTAGGCCTCCAAAGGCCACATGTCAACTAAGCACTCTCATCATGGTGAAGACCCTCTTCTCCTCAAAACGTCCATGTGTCAAATGAGTGGCACCTCACCACCATGCCCTAGCCCCCCAAGCATGACGTCAAGCTCAAAAATATGATGTTTTGCCCCTTATGGGCAAATCGTTTGGCATGTGAGGGTTGGGCTATGTCATCCAAGTCATCATCAAGGCCTTCCAAGTCTGATCTCTCTCATCCGGCATGCGGGCCCCTGGCATCCAACTTGTGGGCTTGTAGCCCCGTGGAAGCCCAAAGCTAGGCTTGTTCTCCCAAAACTATCCACCAACTAGGTCCTGCAAAGACAAATGAGCATGCCCTCCAAGGATCTCAAGTCATAACATCATGATAAGTGAATCCAATCAATAAATAATCCATCTAAGCATGTGCATCAAAGATCACTATATCAAACAATTAATTGCTCAAAGACACTATGCGACTTGTCAAGCTTGAGTATGGGAGGGTTGACGAGGTGTCCTATTGGGTAGATCTTGTCCTAGGTCAAGGAGAACTTCCAAGAGATCCCTCTCTAAGCCATGTAAAGTGAATGAAGTGGTCGGGGTCAAGACTCAATGGGCATAGGGCTCATGACATACAAGGGGTCGTAGTGTCTCATTAATGGGTGCCTTTGTAGAGGGTGTGTGGTACCTTCGTCTGCAATGCACTTTTTCCAAGCCCATCAATTGCCTTTTATCTTTCTTTCTTTGTATTTTCTTTCAATATAGCATAAGGAGAGATTGAAGGTCACTGCCTTGGCGTGGTGACCAGATGATGGCGATGTCACCCGCAAACACCTAATGGAAATGAGAAGGCTGGCTCGTGATGAGACCCCCTTTTTCTTAGCCATGAAACTGAGAGCCATTACCCTGGTTTGGTGACCAGATGATGGTAATGTCATACCACTAGATATTCATGGACGTGACAGGTTGGCTCGTGATAAGACCTATCCTTCAACTAACCTTTTAAGCATTTTTTATTATATTTTGGGTCCCCTTTACTCAAAGATAAGCGTTTTATTGCTTTCTTGAGTGATCCCTGGGCGAAGCATATGGACGGTTTATATAAGGATTTTATCTTTTACCCAAAATCAACCCCTCTAGGCCTTCAGCCCCTTCCCATAGAATGAGGGACAACCCCTTCTTGGGTCAATACACGCTAAAATCCCAAGAAATAAGGAAATGGAGGGGAATAGTGATGGAAAGTGGTAAATATGGTCAAGAATGGTACAATGGCTCATTAAGGGAGTTCCTAGTAGTAAACCCATTACCAAGGAAGACCACTTACTAGGGAACAATGTCAACCACCAAGGTGAAGCAGGGCAAAAGGCATAATGTCCAAGTATATATCATGAAATATAGAGCAATCTAAGATACAACATAATAAAATGGCTTGAATATTGAAATGATGCTCACCATAATACTAACTTGTACCTCTTGGAACAAGGCCCACTGCCTTCCAGAAGCCAGCTGGTGTGGTGGATGCCATCTGCAAAACTGTGACCATCTGTGGTGGTGAGTGGGTTTTCCATCAGTGAAAAAGGGTACTGTTGGTCATATAGTCTCTCGACACTCCTTATATGCAACCTGAGGGGCCTCGAGACATGATCTCCTTAGTTATCCACAAAATGGGGATAGCATCTGGCTCCTACTTGGGGACATGTGCTCGTTGTAGAGTGCATGAGAACCGTAACATCTCCTGGTAGATCTGTGCCTGCAAAGAAACATCAAACTGTCAAGTGCAGGATGGCCTACTCATCCTTGTTCTCATATGATCATAATCAAAACCAACTAAGCTAGAAAAATAATATTTCGACATTTTTTCAAAAAATTCTAAGCTAAGCATGAAATCAATAGTGCAAGTAGAGAAAAATGAAAATGAAATGCACCTAAACTAACATGAGCAATCAAGATGCAAATTTAGGGAATCAAAATGACTTACCTACTTACCCAGGGCATGGCCCCTAAAGAAGTCATGTGACCTGTTATCGCACGGTTTGTAGGAAAGGGCCAAGGGCTTTGAAACCGGCGTAACAGGAGCTTCCCCACCCACTGTCACCTCGATGGGGGGCTCTTTCTATTTAGGAGGGCAAGTCCAAGGGAGACGTCCCTAAGTCAATCTGGATAAAGGAAGGTTGAAGGATAAGGCCAAGTCAAGGAGAAACCCCTTCCACAGATTGATGCCCAAGATAGTCACAAGAACCACTGCTGAAGCACCTGTTTGCGAGACAAAACAGAGACAACTAGGATATATGCTTGCAATGGGTTAGTACTTCATAAAATAAATGACTATCTTCTATTCAATGAGCAATTAATAAATGCTATTATTGACGAAGTCAATGATGGCAAATAAAGCAAAGACTATAATCACTTCTCAATATAGCATAAAGGACAATTAGCATTCAATGTGTGCAATTAAACCATATATCAAATCATCAATGCAATGTCAAATCAGCTCATATAATATGCTGCCACGTCACTATATAATGTTGCTGCAATAGGTATGACGTGGGCTGAATCAAAGAGTAATTTAAGTGACAAAGAGTCAAAACGTTTTACCAATTAGCTTAGGAATATAAACACTAACTCAATGCCAATCAATAGAGCTGCTAACTATCAAAACGTTGCAGGTATAAGCCGAAGAAAGAAGTATGACGTCAGCCCTATGATAATGTTGCTGCAGTGACGTCAAGCTTTATCAATGAGTCAAAAGAAGGGAAAAGAGCACAACGTTTCACCAAATACACTTGCAAATGTAACCAATAGCTCAATGCCAATCAAAT
>ML778994.1:1013261-1036859 GCA_009831015.1 Picea engelmannii
TATTGTATGCTACAAGTGCAATAATCTTGGTCACAAAGCACGAGATTGCAGAGAGATGAAGGAAGATAATCCTATGCCAAATGTCCCTATACCAACTACAACATGGAAAAGGAAAGAAATTCCACACAATGAAAACTGTCGAACAACATTGGTCGCTAAAGAATGCAAAGAAGAAGATGAATGGTTCATAGATAGTGGGTGCTCATCTCATATGACCGAAGATCAAAGAAAATTTGTCAGCTTGAAGAAAAAGGGTGGAAATGTTGCATTTGGAGATGACTCATCTACCAAAATACTTGGAAAAGGAACTGTAAATCTTGGAAGTGAAAATGTAAAAGAAGAAAAAGTCCTATTGGTTGAAGATCTGAAGCATAATCTCCTCAGTGTCAGCAAAATATGTGATCAAGGATACGCTCTTACGTTTGACTCCCGAAAATGTAAAATTAGAGAAAAGAACTCAGGAAGATTGGTTGCAACTGCAACAAGAAGACTGAACAACATATACATCCTAGACATGAAGAAGAGAGAGAAGACAGAAGCCACACAAAAGGATTCCAAGGAAGAAAAAGTCCCAAAGACCAAAAATAAGGATGAAGTATTATTGAGTGCCACATGTTCAGGGGGAGCAACCCCAAAGAAGAAGGTCACCTTATGCCATTGAACTCAGGGGGAGCAGCCCCACCCTTTGCCATTTATGTCAAAGGGGGAGAGAAATTGGTATCATGATGACATGGGGAGCATGAGTGTTGCCATCAATGACAAAGGGGGAGATTGTTGGAATATTGCTTGTTGTCATTGATGTCAACCCTAGTCATTGGTTGTAGTCATTGATGTCAACCCTAGCCATTGGATTTTGGACCCAACAGTCGATCGAAGTAGATAGACATGAAGGAAATTACACATGCAGGTACAACACCCATGGATGGATAGTATAAGTCATGCCGTGTAATGTTCCCAAGCCATTTTTTTTGCTTGGGAACACTAGCTAACCACTAAATTAACTGTTGGATTGTTTATGTGTGCAAGTTGGCCTCTCAAATTTCGGCCTTAGGGTTATATTCAGTTATTCAACACAAATCATAAAGATATACTCAATACAATGCAAGATCTAATCACTAAACAAGATATGGAACTCCAAAGCACAGATCTAACCTTTTTATTATGAAAAGCAAGAACCTGATACAATATAGAAGATCTGGAATAACATCAGATGGCTTCAAGATAGAAGATATGAGCTGCTACAAAATGCTCCCGACAATACAAAATAAGCCTCCAAAGGCTGAATATGTGATGAAGGTCTAAATACCAAAGAACTAGGGTTACATCCAACCCCCCTAGCTGCTGACACATCTTGTTGGATGGATGAGAAGGCCAAGGTTTCAACCCAGCTGAAGGAGACCTCCAAACGATGCCAAACTCCACCAAAAGATAGATCAAGACAAGGGAAATCCCTCCTTGAAGTATGAAGTCCAAATACCGAGTCTTTACCCTCCAAATTGCTAAAACCCTAATCAAGACTACGCCCTCCTGAAACCCTGAAGTGCCCAATAATTCGGCCCTGATAAAGGAAGCCTCCAAAACTCCCGAAACTCCCTAGGATGATAGATCAAGCTGCCACAAGTCACTGAGAGAAGTTTCACAATCAGATCTGAGGTATAACCCCCTGGATCTGACAATATCTAAATCACCAATACGTCCTCCTTCTCTCTAAGCCGTCCCAAATCTGTAGATAATAATCTAGTCGAAGTAACTCCTCCAAAATGCCTCCAAACTGATGAGCAAGGTCCTGCAAGCAAAACCCAAGTGCTAGAATGTCTCTAGTCCCTGCCGCACTGCTGGATCAAACTTCTCTTCATGCAATGGTGTGCCCCTGCTAGAAAACCCTCAATGGCACGACCCTACTGGCTTCCTGAATCGATGATGGAACCTGTGATGAGTGTAGAATGGTGTGGGTGGAGTATTTAATCCCCGAGACCAAGCTTGGAACAAGGTGAGTGGAATCTTTCACCACTGAGTTGTTCTCTAAGGTTTGTAATCTCAAAACCCTCAAAACTGTGTGCTCAAGAGATCAACAAGCAAATACCAAATATCCAAGATGAGTGAAAGGTGCGCCCTAGCCTTTCCTTTATACTCCCATTCTATTTCCCTGTTGAGTTAGTTTAACCCTTGGGGTCAATTCCTGACTCAACCTCCAACGTTCTAATTCTTCATTGAGTTACTTTTTATCCTTTTTCCCTTTTTCCTAGTCAACTTCAAATATAACATTGAGTTAGCTGACCTTTCCCCATGCTGTATGAGACTATGGTCTAGTGGGGATGTCTAGACCACTAAGTCTTCCCAGACCTCTTCCTCAAGAGGTGGGGAACATTACAGTCTCCCCTGCTAGAAATTGCTTGTCCACAAGCAATTCTAAACTTGTTTCCCGTACCACCTGTTCATTCTCCCACGTGGCATCCTCAATGGGCAAATCCTTCCATTTGATCAAGTACTCTTTAATTCTTCTCCTCCGAAGTTTCTTCTCCCGAACTTCTAATATCTCTTCCGGTACCAGAACTAGTTGCCCCTCTTCATCTAGAGGTGGCAGCACCTCCAGTGGGGTGATGTCTTGGGCGATGGCCCTCTTCAGGCAGGACACGTGGAGAACATTGTGTATCCTGCTACCCTGTGGGAGCTCCAGCTCATAAGCTATGACCCCTACCTTTCTGCTGATCCTGTAGGGCCCAAAGAAACGGGGTTGGAGCTTTTCTACTCCACTTCTTTTTATAGAAGCTTGTCGATATGGTTGGAGCCTTAGGTAGACTAAGTCACCAACCTCAAAAGTACATTCTACCCTGTGTTTATCTTCTTGGACCTTCTGCTGATTTTGTGCCCTTTGTAAATGATCCTTCAACTCCCTGAGGATGTCCTGACTCTGCTGTACCCAATCCTATACCATCGGGGCTCTGCTGTCACCAAAATCAATCTCTACAAAGGAGAGTGGGTCATAACTGTATAATGCCCAGAATGGGGTCATGCCTATGGACATGTGATGGGTGGTGTTGGAACAGTATTCCCCCAAGTGTAGCCACCTAACCCATGCCTTCTGCTGCCTTGCTACATAATTCCTGAGATAGCCTTCCACCCATTTATTGACTATTTCGGTATGCCCGTCAGTCTGAGGATGGTAATTGGTGCTAGGATTCAAGGTCGTACCAACCAGCCTGAATAACTCATGCCAGAATGTACTCATGAATTGGCTGTCCCTGTCACTGACAATGGTTTTGGGTGGACTATGTAGTCTGAAGACCTCTCTGAAAAATAATTCGGCCACCTGTGTTGCACTAAAGTCTGTAGCAATGGAGAAGAAGTGTGCAAATTTCACCAACCTGTCCACCACTATGAAAATACAACCCTTACCTTGTGCCCTTGGCAACCCTGTGATGAAGTCCATGGAGATGCTCTCCCATTTGTGCTCTAGGATGGGTAAGGGTTGTAGTAGTCCTGCTGGGTGAGTGTGCTCGTCCTTATTCTCCTGGCAAGTAGTACACTCCTTGTCATGATTCATCACATCCTCCTTGAGGCCCTTCCATGAGAACCTCTCCCTTACTTGCCTGTATGTCTTGCCAATCCCTTGGTGCCCTGCCATCGGTGAGTCATGACATGCCTGTAATACCTTGGCCTTGAAGGCCGATTCAAGAACCAGAAAGATTCAGCCCTTGTAATAGATAATTCCATCGATGACCCTGAAGTTATCATCCTGTATTTGCCCATCCATCACCTGACAAGCAAACTGATTTTTTGAGTATTCCATCACAAGGAGGTCCTTCCAATCAACTGATACATCTGTCATGGCATAGAGTGATGGCCTCCTGGATAATGCATTTGCCACCACGTTGTTTTTCCTTTTGACGAATTCAATGTCAAAGTCATAGGCCTGGATCTTGCTGACCCACTTTTGCTGCCTTTCATTTAAATCCTTCTGCTCCAAGAAGTACTTAAGATTGTTGTGATCTGATTTCACCACAAATCTAGCACCGACCAAATATTGCTTGAATTTGGCCAAAGCGTGCATGATGGCCAACATCTCTTTGTCATAGATGGTGTAAAGTAACTCAGGTCCCTTGAGTTTTCGACTCTCATAGGCAAGAGGGTGCCTATTTTGCATCAATACGGCCCCAATGCCTTCTTCGGAGGCATCACACTCCAAAGTGAAAGGTTGGCCGAAATCTGGTAAGGCCAAAACTGGGCATGTGCTCATCACTTTTTTCATCTTGTCAAATGTAAATTGGGCTTCTTCATTCCATTTGAAAGCCCCCTTTTTGGTCAAATCGGTCAAAGGTGCACAAAGTTGTGAGAACCCTTTGACGAATTTCCTGTAATAAGTGCAAATGCCTAGAAATCCCCTCAACTCTGTAAGGGTTTTAAGTGTAGGCCACTCCACTATGGCCTGAATCTTCTCTTGATGTACTTGTACTCCTTTAACTCCAATAATGTGTCCCAAGTAGAGGACCTCTGTCATTCCAAATTCACATTTGGACTCCTTGGCATACAATGATTGCTCCTCCATGATAGTCAAGATCTGGTCCACATGTTGAAGGTGTTCCTCCCACGTCTTGCTATAGATCAACAAGTCATCAAAGAATACAAGGAGATGCTTCCTCAATTGTTTGTTGAAGACATGATTCATACATGATTGGAACATGGCTGGGGCATTGGTTAAGCCAAATGGCATCACTAAGAACTCATAGTGGCCGTAGTGACACCTGAAAGCAGTTTTTGGGATGTCCTCCTCCCTCATTTTGATTTGATGGTAACCATAACGTAGGTCAATCTTGGTGAAATAAACAGCCCCATGGAGATCGTCCAAAAGCTCATCAATCCTTGGAATAGGATACTTGTTTTTTATTGTCTTTTTGTTTAGTGCCTTGAAGTCAATGCACATGCGCATGGTTCCATCCTTTTTCTTGATCAACACCACTGAAGAGGCAAAAGGGTTGGAACTTGGTTTGATGTGCTCCATGTCCAAGAGCTCTTTGATTTCCTTTTCTATCTCGTCCTTATACTTCTTTGGATGTCTGTAAGGTGTGGTGATGACTGGTTTTGCTCCTTCCTCCAACTCAGTGATATGCTCAAACCCCCAGTCTGGTGGCACACCTAGTGGGATAGGTCCAATCACTTTACTGTGTTTGTCAATGATCTCGTGAATCTCTGGTGTGTAGTGAATCTTCCCCTTTTTGTCCACACATGTCGAAATATTGCACTCAGCTGCATACACGATTTCATCTCTCCTGAAAATGGCCTCCATCCTCTTGGCCCTGACTACCTTGGCTGAATTATCTATCATGCCTCTGAGGACTACCTTCCTTCCACTCTCCTCTGTGAAAGACATCTCCATGGTCTTGTAGTTGGTGGTGATAGGCCCCAACGTACTGAGCCATTGTACTCCAAGGATTATGTTGGTGTCTGGAAGGTCCATCACATAAACATCTTGTACCAAATCATGCGTACCCATTGTAAGCTTCATTCCTGGAATGTACATGTTACAAGGCATGGTGCTCCCACCTGCTACCTCCACCTTGAATCCTTCGAATTCAATCGTGGGTATATGCCTCCTCTGTAGCAATGTCGAGTCAATGAAGTTGTGAGAGGCTCCCCCATCAATCAACACTGACACCTTTTTCCCCTGCAAGACTCCTCTCATTCTGAAGGTGTTGTACTTGGGCACCCCACTGATGGATGCCAAAGTAGCTCTCTCCTCTGCCATACTGTCATGACCTGTAGCCTCCTCCTCTGCAGTTTCGGTGGTGTTTGCCTCTATGTTCTGAATGTGGCCGAAATCCTCATCCTCTTCATTATCTGATGTCACCTCTATGTAATGCACTTGGCCACGGCCCATGCATTTGTGGGATGGGTTCCATGGCTCTTTGCATGTGTAGCATAGCTTCTTCCTCCTTAGTTCTCTTCTAGTATTCTCGTCCGTCCTACCTCTCCCCCTGTCAAACCCCCTTGGGTCACGCCCTCCTGGGTTCATCGGAGGTCTCTGGTCTCTTCCTCTGGTGTTAAGAGGTGGTCTAGGCACAAATTTCGGCTTTGCAGCTGGTCCTAGGTCTCTCGTCCTCCAGAAGCATCCTGCAGGTTGGTAGGCTTAAAAGCCTTTACCCAACCTTTCAAGGGTTCCATCAAACCCTTAATGAAGAGAATCATGAGTCTGGTCTGTGACACATCCTGCACCATGACTGCTAGCCTCTAGAATTCCTCAATGTACACCTCTGGTGCTCCTGTCTGCTTGAGCAATGTGATCTCTCAGAAATGTAGCTTAGGATCTCCTCGGTCAAACCTGTCAATGAGTCTCTGAGTGAACTCTGTGTATGCCACTATCTGATTGTGGCCAAGTGTGGTCAATCTATGATACCACCAATCGTGAGATTTGCCATCCAAGTACATGGTGGCAAACTTGATGGCCTCCATCTCCCTCATAGGGTTAAGCTATAGATAAGTGTCTAGTTTTTGTACCCACGCCTGTGCAGTCATCTTGGCCGATCCATCAAAGTAGGGAATCTCCATCTTCCCAGCCCTGTGCTCAAACTCATAATTGCTCATGTGGTTTGGCCTAGGTTTGCTTCTGAATTTGAGTTGACAGTACTGATCTAGTGTCATCTGCCTCTGAACTGTCATACTCAAATCGTTGTACTCTCGGGAACATTGCGCCATCTGCTCAACAAAATCATCTATGGTTTCATGCTGTGTGGGTTCATCTGTGAACGTGGGCAAGTGCGGTCTAGGAGTAGCCCTGCTACCTGTCTATCCATGTGGTGCTCCCCCTCCATGGCTTCCCTCAGACTGATGATAGGGGATATGCTCTGGATGATACCTGTTCCCTCCATGAGATCCACTCATTTCCCTATTGTCATATATCTTTGGTCCTTTCCCCTTGTGACTCATTTCCATCAACAACGTTGCTATCCTTGTCTGGTTTTCATCTACCTTCCTCAAGGTCTCAATTATTTCTTCCTGCACCCTACGGTTTGCCTCATAGTTCTCATGTAAGTGGATGACCAGTTTTCCTTCTGTCTGGTTTATGGACTTATGGAACTCTTGTGCTAAGAATGCCAAGCCCTGTGGCTCAACTTCATCACCTGAACCCTCCATCTCGGCTTATGTCTCCCTTGTCTGTTTCTTCCTTTGGCTCATGTAAATGCCACTGAATTTCTGCATGCGCTAATCCTCACAGGCTGGGAGGATCAGAGCTCTGATACCACTGTAATGTTCCCAAGCCAATTTTTTTGCTTGGGAACACTAGCTAACCATTGAATTAACTGTTGGATTGTTTATGTGTGCAGGTTGGCCTCTCAAATTTCGGCCTTAGGGTTATATTCAGTTATTCAACACAAATCATGAAGATATACTCAATACAATGCAATATCTAATCACTACACAAGATATGGAACTCCAAAGCACAGATTTGACCTTTTTATTATGAAAAGAAAGAACCTGATACAATATAGAAGCAGATCTGGAATAACATCAGATGGATTCAAGATAGAAGATATGAGCTACTACAAAATGCTCCTGACAATACAAAATAAGCCTCCAAAGGATGAATATGTGATGAAGGTCCAAATACCAAAGAACTAGGGTTACATCCAACCCCCCTAGCTACTGGCATGTCTTGTTGGATGGATGAGAAGGCCAAGGTTTCGGCCCAGCTGAAGGAGACCTCCAAACGAAGCCAAACTCCACCAAAAGATAGATCAAGACAAGGGAAATCCCTCCCTGAAGAATGAAGTCCAAATACCGAGTCTTTACCCTCCAAACTGTTGAAACCCTAATCAAGACTGCACCCTCCTGAAAGCCTGAAGTGCCCAATAATTCGGCCCCAATGAAGGAAGCCTCCAAAACTCTCAAAACTCCCTAGGATGATAGATCGGGCTGCCACAAGTCACTGGGAGAAGTTTCACAATCAAATCTGAGGTATAACCCCCTGGATCTAACAATATCTGAATCACCAATACGTCCTCCTTCTCTCTAAGCCGTTCCAAATCTATAGATAATAATCTGGCTGAAGTAACTCCTCCAAAATGCCTCCAAACTGATGAGCAAGGTCCTGCAAGCAAAACCCATGTGCTAGAATGTCTCTAGGCCCTGTCACACTATTGGATCGAACTTCTCTTCATGCAATGGTGCGCCCCTGCTGGAAAACCCTCAATGGTACGACTCTGCTGCCCTCCTGAATCGATGATGGAACCTATGATGAGTGTAGAATGGTGTAGGTGGAGTATTTCATCCTCGAGACCAAGCTTGGAACAAGGTGAGTGGGATCTTTCACCACTGAGTTGTTCTCTAGGGTTTGTAATCTCAAAACCCTCAAAACTGTGTGCTCAAGAGCTCAACAAGCAAATACCAAATATCCAAGATGAGTGAAAGGTGCGCCCTAGCCTTTCCTTTATACTTCCATTCTATTTCCTTGTTGAGTTAGTTTAACCCTTGGGGTCAACTCCTAACTCAACCTCCAGCATTCTAATTCTTCATTGAGTTACTTTTTATCCTTTTTCCAAGTCAACTTCAAAATATAACATTGAGTTAGCTGACCTTTCCCCATGCTGTATGAGACTATGGTCTAGTGGGGATGTCTAGACCACTAAATCTTCCCATACCTCTTCCTCAAGAGGTGGGGGACATTACATGCCTCTTCCGGTGGTATGTGGCACGTCACGTGGATCCTCACGATTGAGGAGAAATGAATTTTTGAAGATGACAATGTGAATTGAAGCAGAAACTACATGTCAGCCCTAATGTTAAAAGGAAGTGACATAAAGGGTATAAATACATCTCATTGTACATTCATTTTTCAACACACACAATTTTGTTAATGAACAAGGAGATATAAGTCGAATTTCAAAGGAAATCTGAAGTAAAGAAGGCCGAATTTCAAGAGAGGATGAAGTCTTTTGGTGATGTGTTCTAAGGTATGTTATTTATAGGTCATGTTACCATTTTCGCTATAACTTGTTTTCTAGAACAATTCTGATGGTAAAATTTGTATGCTATTGAGAAGACATATCTAGGTACCCGTGGTAAAAATTTCATCTCTTTATTCGCTATAATTTTGGAGATACACTCAGTGGAAGATAGGGTTTTTGACTAGTCCTAAAGTTAGTCATAAACAGGTGTTCTAGGTAAAACAGTCATAACGTCTTCATACAGAATCCAAATGAAGTGAGACCAATTTCATTGGAAAGAGTACGAGCTGTAGTTTCCTGTGTACGATTTCATAATCTTATGTTAAATATTGAACGCGGGGCATGCTGTACAATTTCGCTCTCCTGAATAAACCAGAATTGAATAAGGTCTGCCATTTTCTCTATAACTCCTTTTCTGGGAGGATTCAAGGAGTGAAACTTGGAGGAGTTTCAGAGAATACATTGAGTTATATTATCTATAGGATGAGATTATTCTAATAAATGAAGAATTTCAAAAGTTGAAGAAGTCTCAGGAAACATTATCAGGTTCTATGTGATGGTTGGATGATGGTGATAATTTAATGTAAAGTTTTATTATCTCTCATATATTCTTGGGTGGAAGGAAGGGGCAAGGATGGAGAGGTCAACCCTCTCTTGATATTGGAGGAGTGCATCTTCCTCTTGGAGGTTTATCCCTCCCTTTATATTTGGAAGCTGTAGCTACCTATGGAAGTCATTACTTCCCTTGAACAATAACTATTGATTATTTCTCATATATTGTGCATGGTGTATTGTGGTGTATTGGTGTAACTCTTCTACTATTGTTCATTGCTCATTGGATAAAATTGAATATATAATCTGGTTGAAGTATAAGTTGATTTTTTTTTTAATTGTACTTGATACTGATTCACCCCCCTCTCAGTATCATCAAACTCACAGGTTTGTTTGATACATATCAGAGGATAGCATATTGTTTGTTTGAAGAGTAATGATGCCACGAATTGGCCCTCCATAAAAACTTTTGTTGCTACAAATGTGGTCGACCCCCACATAAAGTAAAACCGCCCTCTATATTAAGAACTCGACTAGATGAGGAATAATTCAGCTCCATCTAGAAATATGGTTTCTCTCTCTAAATGAAGCGAACTGTGTGCAAACGAAATGAGTCTACTGTCCAACTCAGTTCAGAATATAAGAACTCGACCTCCACTGCTTAATAGTCATCCCACAAGAAGAAAACGATGCCAATAGCAAGAGAAATTTGCTCAGCTTGTAAGGACGCTCCACTGGTCAACAATTAATTCAACACCTATCCCAAAACCACGTCCAACACAAATGAAACTGACCAGGAAGTAAATATCTCGGTCCCCAACTGATAAACTTGCCCCACAAGGTAAGAAATCGGGCCTCCAGAGAAATACAACCCAGCTTCCAAGGCAAACTCGACCCTTTGTGAATAAAATCAGCCAGCACAGAGAAATTCACCCCAATGAGTAAACTCAACCGCCTTACACAAGAAATCGACCTCTACTCACAAATACCATTCACCAAAATGATGCCCCAAGGTATATTCGACCTCTGAAAACCAAATCAATCTTGCAAATGAAGCACAAATAGTAGATCTAGATGATCTACTCCATGGATTGGCTAGGATGGATAAATTTCACCATCGAATCCAATGTTCGCCGAGGGTCTCCGGCCTCAATGCCAAAAAGATACCAGAGCTCTCAATTCCAATTTCAAGAGATAATAATAATCATGAATGAGGAGAATTCCTCTTTTCCTCCTATTATATTTCCCCGTTGAGCGCATTTATTAATTTACCATCTTTTATTAATAGTCACTTTATTATTTTAAGTGACTTCCCTTTATTTCCCTTTTCACAAAATTGACTTAATATCACCTCTTTAATGTGCTTTTTGTCCCAAGTGACATAAATCATTAATTAATTCCCCCTTTTTTTAAAAATTTCCAGCCTAACCTATGGGAATCGAATAGGCTAGCGGGTTGGCCCCTGGTGCTTAAGAGGAAAGGGACATTACACAATCCATCCAAAAAGATCCGAAGGTACCAGCTGCAAACTCTACTAATGTGATGAAAATCACAATGTGGAACCTCATACAAAATGAGTTGTAACAAAGAGTAAAGAAAAACTAGAGAAAGGAGCTACCAAAGGAATTTTTAGACAATGTAAAAAAAACTAGTCTCTTTTCTGTTCTTATGTTGGGTGTTTCTACCCCCAACATATCTTCATCCAAAGTTACCAACAAAGTGAATGTGAAAAGCTCTTGAAAATATTCTTACTATTATGATTCATAAGTCCTATGGCCACTTGATTCACAAGAGTTATCTCAAACAGAGAGAAATCCAAGCACGAACATTAGCCATTGAGCCATGGGATTCTTAGGAAGAATACACTATCATAGTAGACGATACAGGTGCTTCTAAGTTCTAAACCTCAGCTGGTTCTAATGAGTACAGAATAGTCAATTAAGTAAAGAATGGTTGAACGTATCACTGATAAAGGGAGCACAAATCACTTGGTTTCACAAAGCTTAGTGACATCATTGCAATTGCCTACACAACCACATCCAAAACCATATAACCCTGGCTGGTTCAAAGCCAATGTATAGTTCATCCTCATGCATTGCATCTGTAAATATGGTATATTATATCTGACATCGAGTCTTGTAGATATTGTATAATTTGATGTGTCATCTGTCAATGATTGTGACATTCTCCTTGGTTTACCCTATGAGCATGATCATAAAGCCATCTATGATGAATTTAAAAACACCTGTAAGTTTTATAAACTGTACCAATTCATGTCTGCTTCTTCTATAGGCTCTGTCTCTGTTAAAACTGTTGTCAAGTTGGCCAGCAGTGCCAAACAATTTGCACCGTCTTTTTTCTGAGAGGTGAAGAAGCAAACAAACATAATTGTATGTATGTTTAATTGGTTATTTTGTTGTTTCACAGGTATCTCAGTCCAGCTTCCACTACCACCACACATCAATGAAGAGAAGGTACTGAGTGCAATAAGCATAGAGAAGGATGTAGATGGGTTTCATCCTCTTAACATTGGAAAACTTGCAATGAAGGGACGGGAACCTCTGTTTGTTCCATGTACACCCAAGGTAAGGTTAGTTAGAACTTTTGGCATATGGGCAACTCACATATAAAACTTATTTAGGTTAGAAAACAAGTCGGAAGTTTATGGTATGCAGAAGAAACATGCCTTGATTGCTTAAGGAGAGAATACTCTCTTGTTAAAGAAAGGAAGCTCTCATATAGTTCCTGGATTGAGAAGGTTTTCCTTGAAATGGAAATCTCCTTTCTTTATGCATTGGAAATTTTCTCTTTTTGCATGTGATCATTTCACTTCTTAAAAATAGATATTTCAATACAAGTGAAAATTCTGATGATATTTTAATATTTATTTGATTTAATTGATGACAGATAACTTCCTTTTGATTCAGGGGTGCATAGAACTCCTACAAAGGAGTGGGGTCTCCATATCAAGGAAAAGAGCAGTTGTGGTTGGTAGGAGTAACATAGAAGGATTGCCGGCTGCATTGCTGTTAATCAGGCTAGATGCAACTGTAACAATTGTGCATTCTAAAACTCCTGATCCAAAGAGTATCATAAGCAAGGCAGACATCATCATAGCTTCTTTAGGACAGGCAAACATGGTACACTCAAAGTACTCAATCTAATAGTTCTCTAGTTTATGGTTAGAGGTTGTCATAGATTTTATACTGCATCATTTTCTGGCTTCTAATAAAGTGATTTAGAAGTTTCTTTCCTTTTTAATTTCAAATATTGCACTTAGCATATTGGGCATGCATGGATCAAATGACTACGGAATATTTATCCTATAATTATTTTATTTTCTTCCTTACTTAAGTTGATCTATGTGGCCTCTTATGCTATGTCTCACCTGTGACCTATAGAATTCATGTATATGGAATCAATGTTTTGACATTGAAGGCCTTTTTAAATTGAAAGATATTTTATAAACCCTAGTTGGAACATAGAAGTCAAGAATTTAATTGGAAAAAATTCAGGTTTGGGTAATGGAATCTATTTCCATGTCCTTGATAGTGTTTTACCTCCCAAACCAGTACTTGAAGTACTAAAGCCCTAAAATAGAAGTGCAACCCCAGAGGAATTCAAAGGGGCTGCCCACTGTCACCATAGTAACTCCCTCTCTTACTTTGGGCTGGCTCTCCTATGGCACAAGGGGGTTTCCCTAGAAAAAATGTATGATAAACTTTAGAATTGAGTGGATGGTGGGTTGCTAAGACCAGTGCCAATCCAAGGGTTATGGAGTCAAGGAAAACAAACAAAGGGGGCTTGGATTTATATGGAGAAGACAGAGTCAAGCCATACATTGATGTGCCATGACTAGTCCAAATGGATTCTTAGGTTATATGAGAGTGAGTGAGAGCCCTAACAATAGATGCACCATCACAACCAATGTGTTTAAATCCAACAAATAATGTGCAACTTAAATAGTAAAGGAAGAACCATAACATGAGATTATAAAAAAAGGACCAAGAAAAACAGCCTTCAAAGGGATGTACAACCCAAGCAACATCTTCAATAACAATCTCATTAAATGAACCATTAACATGTGCCACATCAAATATTTTATTGCAGCAGAAATTTTCCCCAATATCCAAGATTACATCAAGGGCTGAGAAGGCTTGAAATCCTCACACTTCATCCCTTCTCCCATGCAAAGACTTTCCCTCAAATGAGATCATTTCCAGCAATGAAAACACTAGCCGCTCTAACATAATACCATCATAATCCAAGAGAAAAGTGATGAATGAAAGAGCCTCACATATTCTTCCTTGTACCTTCACTTCCACCTCCTACATGATATTCAACTAGGTTTAGAGGGGTTTGCCCTTTCAATCCTGTTATTGCAGGATTTGTACCTATGCAAAGCCCAACACAAGACCCCAAACCTTACATAACTATGGAAGATCCTACCACTGTCACCTTAGTAAGAACTTCCCTTGTTTTAGTAATCAAACAGAAAATTTGTAAGATCTACATAAAATGAAAGAAAATAAACAAAAAAGTAAATTTGTTTGGCTTAAAGAAGTGACTAGTGCCTAGCTACCAAATTAGGGCTTATGGGGTCAACTAAGGCTCTTCATGGAAGCTTAAGGTAGACTAAAAGATGGATAGGGATGAAGTGTTCAAGCAATATTTTAGTGGATTAATTGATTTTGGAAATAACAAAGAAAAATCCTACAGCATAGATATTCACAAACCTCGAGAGGGGATCTACTAAGAAAGAGCTAAGAGGGCATACAACCATACATTGAAAAATATGATCACACTTAACTATTCCAATAGAAAATACCACAAAATTTTAGAGAAAGAGCTTACCTAAAAATTAACTCAAGACCATGCATTTGAAGCTTCATCCATCATTCAAACATCTGCACAAGAAAATCTTCCACTTGAGCACTCCAATCAACCGTCCATAACCATAACAATAACAACTAGACAAGAGTTCAAGAGTGTATTCTCCACAAGCGGACTCAGAGTGAGCCTGATCTCAGAGAGAGTCAATTGGCTCAGAGAGAGAGTCGATTATTCAGTCAAGTGGGAGAGAGACATCTCCCGGCACTGATAGATGTGTCATGAGTTGAGGAGGCCAGAAAAAAGATTCAGAGGAAAGAGGCTTCTAGGATATGTGATCTTGCTACAGTGACAGAGGAGGAAGCCAGTCAGGAGGACTGGGTATGGTTATTGTCTCAGTCACAGAGGGAGCAGCCAGTGAGGCAAATTGGACAATAGGACTTACTCTAGTGACAGAGGGAGTTGGCATCAGAGTTCGAGATGGAGGATTCTAGGCAGATGTACTCTTGGGATCAGAGGTGTGACGAGATCAGATGAGATATTCCTCATTCAAGGGATACTGATGAGATTCAATACGATGGACTGCAAGTCCAGGACTACACCTATGATGACAAATCCGAAGAAGTTGAGTGATTCTTCTTTAGATTTAGATTTGGTGGATCCGACGATGTACAAGAAGTAGATGGGATCTTTGATGTACCTGGTTAATGCTAGGCCAGATATTTGCTTTGCAGTGAGCACCCTGAGCCAGTATTTTGTTGAAGCCAAGGCAGTTACAGTGGGTGGCAGCGAAGCATGGTACCGTTGGATATGGTTTGTTTCAGGTGATGAAGTGAGGCTGCAGAGATATACATATTCCAATTGAGTAGGAGTGTAGTAGACATATTGAGCACCTCAAGGTGCTGCTTCAGCTTGGAATTAGTTACGATTTCTGGATAAGTTGGAGGCATGCTTTTGTAGCACTTAGTACAACAGAGACAAAGTATGTCACATCTAGTTTTGCAAGTCATGAAGTGGTGCAACTTAAGAATATTCTTGCAGGACTTCATCCAAGACATGGTACAGAAGGGAGCAGTGAAGCTCCAATACTTATCCACAGATGAGTAGATTGCAGATATCCTCCCAGAGTGGCCATGTTGATTTGGCTAAGGAGGATGATACACAGGATTAGCCATGTTGATTTGGATAGTGATGAGCATTGATGTTTCAACATCGAGCAGACGTTCTCCCAGATTGGTCATGCACAGGGCTATGCTAATGCCGATATGACCAAGGGAGGCTGCCTCATTCACTCACGAGGCTTTGCTAGTGGTGAATGACCCAGGTATGTTGATAGAATTAGGCAGACATTCCCCCAGATTGGTCCCCCAGATTGGTCATGCATGGGGCTATGCTAGCGATGATATGACCAAGGGGAGAATGACTCATTCACTCATGGGGCTCTGCTAGTGGTGAATGGCCCATGTATGTTGATGTTCTCCAGGTTCAGGTAGACATTCTTCCTAGATTGGTAATGCATGGGGCTATGCTAGTGCTAATATGACCAAAGGAGAATGATTCACTCATCCACAGGGCTTTGCTAGTGGTGAGTGGCCCAGATAAGCATTCGGTAGACATTGTTGGCACAGGGGCAGACCCAGGGTTCAACGCTTAACAACGCACCAACAAAACCTCGACTACTGGCCCTTTCGGCAACACCTGCAAAGCAGGCGAGGTCTCACCCGAGCTAGGAACAGGGGGGGTTACAGGATGCAGGTGTCTATAACCAAGCTGGGACACAGATCTGTGATAATAACACTCCGCACAATCATCTATTAACACTTAGCATTAACATGCATTAGTTCATTAGCATCGCAGAACATACCCCAAATATAGATCGACGCAGTAACAATAAAGATTAAGCACTTCAACCACTTAACACCTAGCATTGAGTTAGATCTAACATCCAATTATATTTAACACAAGTAAAGCACTAAGCATCAAAAGATCTATCTATCATACATAATAATCAAATCACTGAGTAGATTCATAACATAAACAACATAGCACAAAGAAAACCAAAGACACAAGATATACGTGGTTCACCCTAGTGTGGGGCTACGTCCACCAACCGCTTCGCCTTCTTTATTGTTCGTCCAGAGCTTACATTCATTTGCTCCTATGCACTAAGCCACAGAGCCGAGCTTCGCACTAGACATGAGATCTGCGCACTAAGCACCAGATCCTCCTTCCAAAACTCGGTCAAGGCACAGAGCCAACGTCTCTATCGAGCACAGAGCCTTAACACATATACATTCTATTGCACAAAGAAACTCAAAACTACTTGCACTTAGCTACCAAAAATTCGCTACTTCTACCATACATTCTTACTTATTTATACTTTTACAAACTCTTACAATAAGGCCTAATCATGGGTAAAAACCCCATGGGCCGACATCCCATAACCAATTACAAAACCCTAAAGAACCCCTTATTGGGTCCACATAGCCCGCAAAATCGGTGAGATCCGCGATCTGAGCTCCGCCTGGGCGCTCCTTCCTCGATCAATGCGTCGAAGTTCAAAAGTGGTCCAAACCTGACCAAGGTTTCCTCAAAACTTGGTCGAGGGCCAACAAACATTATCCTAGATTGGTCTTGTACGGGGATATGCTAGTGCTGATATGACCAATGGTAATGATTCATTCAGTCACGGGGTTCTACTAGTGGTGAATGGCCTAGGTGTAGTACTTCCCCTGTCAAGGAGTGGATGGACTCGAGATGCTATCACATGCATATTCTGGGATGGAATGCATGTGCGTAGATGGCACATCAACACGACTCATGAAGACAACCTTTCTATGACAAAAGAAATCCAAGTATGGAGAATGCCTCCCTCGTTGAGAGGGAGTGTTGGAGATTTGCAACTTCAGGCAGTCATTTTCCACAAGAAAGTACAAGAAGACCCACCTACACCATTACAGAAGCCCCAGGAAGAAGTTGAAGACGCAGGAAGAGAAGTCGGCCCTGTTATCCCCCACTTTTAGGGATAACTAGGAGATCATGTTTCGAGGCCCACAGGTCCTAGACATGGAGTACCAAGAGCAGGATTGACTTGAGCATGGCCCTAGAGGACCCACATTTTCTTTCTTCCAACACCTTTATCTTGTCAGTAGTAGCAGCATCCATCACCATCGGCTTGGTCCTGTTTCAGAGAAGGTTCTTGCTCCATGAGATAATTAGTCCAGGTATCATGGTATGTGTCACTTTGATCATCAAAACCATTGAATGTATGCATCTGATTCCTTTTATTTCTAACAACTGCTTGGATCTTACACTTGCCCACTTGACCATGTTTGGGGGGATTGATAGTGTGCCCTAACAACCCTGTGTCTGTAGGTTTTGGTTTGCCACTGGGGGGATTTCTGATAAGCCATCGTCCGCTCCCATCATAGCACCACTGTTTCATCTTGTTTCCCTCTCACCTATCCCATTCCATTTGTCCGGGCATGGGGTTGACCTTTTTTTCAGGACTGCACCTTATCTCGTGGGAAGAAGGGGCTAAAGGCCCAGAAGGTGAAAGCAAGCTGGTAAAAGATAAAAGCCTAAAAATAAAACCTCGATATGCTTCGCCTAGGGATCCCCGAGAAAGCAATAAAAGGCTTCTCAGCAAGAAACAAGAGGGACTCGGAAAAAGGTAATAAAACAAGACCTAAACAGAGGATAGGGGGTCTCATCACGAGCCAGCCTATTAGGTCCATGGGTACCTAGCAGTATGACATTGCCACCAGCTGGTTACCATGCCAGGGCAGTGACTCTTGGTTGCATGGCCAAGGGAAAGGGGGTCTCATCACGAGCCAACCTTCTCATCTGTGTGAAAGTACTTGTGGGTAACGCTGTCACCACTGGTCACCACGCCAGGGTAGTGTCCCCTGATTATTTCTTGAACAAAAAGAAAAGCAATAAAAGATAAAAGAATAAAAAAGAATAAGAATAAAAGGCAAGAATGGGCTTGGAAAAATTGCATCCAGGACAGGTACAACTCGCCTTCTACAAAGGCACCCACAGGTAACCTTTCTTGCATCCTTGACCCTCATTTCGCCCAGATGCTTGGACATCCCCTGACCACATCACCCACTTACATGGCTTGGATGAGGTCTCTTCCGGGAACTTTTCTTTTCCAGTGGACACTAGCCCAATAGGGCGCCTTGTCCTTTCCTCCAGACTTGTATTGTAGGCTTGTGTAACGTCTTTGAGCTTTTAACTGATGTATTATGGATTTTATGCACATGTTTAATAATATTGATGATGAGATGTGATTGACATTTCTATGATCCCTGTGACTGATGAGCCCATGGAGGGCATAGCTTTTGATGTGTAGGACCATGCCCGATGGACAGGTACCATTTGGATCGGTACATATGGGGAGATGATCAGTTCAGACCTCCATGGGGCTGAAGAGCCCATCAAGTGGATGCTGAGACCCCATCAGGGGGCAGAGACAGGACAGAGATGGATCAGGGGCTTTGCACCGAAGAAGAGGAGGACGTTCCACCAGAGGCACCCTGGCATAGCTTGACCGAGGGGGTTGAGCCCTTTTCAGTGGAACGTTGGCCTTGGAAGGCCTAGTATGTCACCCATGAGGCCCATGACGTCATCCTTGCTTCATGGACGTTTTGGTAGATGGATAGGACATTTGGCACGTGTGGCAGCTTGGAGAAGCCCAAAGGGGGCTAACGTTTTGCTCCAGGATGCCCCATTTGCCCTAAAAGGGGCTAACGTCTCCTTTGGAAGGGCTTCATGTCTGTTTTCAGCTTGATTAGGGTTTTAAATTGATATTTTAATGTAAAACAGTGTGATTTTAATATTTTGGCCTTGTCGGCCTTTTACATGACCTAAAATGTAAATTTAGGTCATGAAACTGTATAAATGAAGGATTTTCACCTTCATTTTTTAGGATCTCTCACTCACTCATTAGTGAGGTCTGAAATTTGCACCCTCTCTTGGGTTATTGGCTGATTTAGTGATGTGCACTTGTTGAAGGAAGAATATTTTGGCATGTTTTGGCATTTCTCTTGAAGGAAGGTGTTACAACTAGGGTTTGCATTGATATTTCTTAGTGAATTGTAAGTATTTTTTCTATAAAACTTCTTGAATGAATGGTTGTAGTTTAATTTCTTGCATATGTTTATGATTTTGCTGAACAAAACCCTAGGTGACAAGCACACAAGTAGGTCCTTGTCTCATGTCCCCTGATAGAGAAATTTTCAGCCATTGAAAGAGAAGAGAGAGCCTAGCCGTAGCTACACCCTCTTTTTCTCTTCATTTATTGCTAACCGTACTATCTGGAAGCCAAGAAGAGAGAGATGTCTTAAGCCTAGGTCTACTACACTTAAGGCTGTTTTTTCTCCAGGGTTTGCTGAAAGGCCTTGCTGTAGCAACACCTTGCTCCATCAAATCCTCTAGTTTTGGTTTTTTGCTTCATTTTCAGCTAGCCGTTTTGCCAAGTTGATCTAAGGAAGGAGGAGAGAGCACGAGGCCTTGCCATAGCAACACCGGAGTGAGCCTCTCTCCCCTAGGGTTTTGATTTTGAGGCCTTGCCTTAGCAACACCTCAAAACTTCTCCCTCTAGTCCTTAGCCTTCTCAACCCTCATCTCCTTCAACTCCTACGTCCTTCACTATTGACTTCATTTAACCCTAAGGCATTGATCCTAAGACCTCATGCGTTGAAGTGGATTTGACCTAAACACTCTCAAAACTTTGAATTAAAACCCTAACTTCACTAACCCTAGCCTAAACTAACCTACTAACCATAAGTGTTGTCGTCATCTTTAGCTATTTACATCATTGGTGCAACAAACGTTTTGTTTTATGAGCAATTGAATGGTAATTTAGGCATAAATTGAATGAAGCGTTGATCTATTACTTTGAATGCCATATCGTTCTAGTGCTTATTGGTGAAGTGACAATTTTCATTGCTATTTATAAACATTGACTTCGTCAATATTTATTGCTAAATTGCTTGTATGTTTATCAGATAGACATCCATTTATATGAAGTACTAACCCATTGAACTAGCTTGCATATATCAGTTTGTTGTTTCTTTGTTCCAGGCAGGTATATCTTTGGGGGTTTTACTTCATTATTGGTTGTTTAGTCGGGACTATCTGATTGGTGGTGACTTGTGAGGGGGGAAACTTATCCTTGTCTTATTATCCTCTTGCCTCCTCAAAAATCCAGGTCATCGGGGACGTCTCCCCTGGGCCTAACCTCCCTAAAGAGAAAGAACCTTCCCATCGTGGTGACATTAGGTGGGATTGGTTCCTGTTACGCTAGCTTGACTTTCTACCTTATAGCCTTTTATCCTTGCTACAAATTGTGCGATAACAGGCCCCACAGGAAAAATAATAATAAAATTGAAGACCCAGAAATAAGAAGTCGGCCCCAGACTGGCGCCCAGATTAGTATAAATACGGGACTAACTCATTTCATTTTGATAGACAGACAACTCCTTCTGCAGTGCGCACAAGGCAGTTGCAGCTGTAGTTTTGGCAGTATCGCTATTTTTGGGTTTCTGGTTATTTTGAAGAGTGCGCCACACTTGGAGAAGCTCTTGCTTGGTTTTTCTTGGTCATATTATTGAGGAGCTAGGTCTTGGTGATGTTAGCCTTGGGGACGATCTTTTCTGTATGGTATTTTGGCTATTGATTATGATGTACTGGTAATATCTTGGACTGAATTCTTCTAGAGAAAGGTTGTTGGGTTTTCTTCCAAGGTTGGGTTTCCCAGGATAAACTCTTGTGTTCTTGTGTTTACTGTGCATGATTAATATTTCTAGATATTTTCATTTCCGTTGCAGTATTATAGTTGAGATTTTAGTGTATAGTTATTCTATGATAATTGTTGTATGAAAGTGTATCTTTTTATTAATCATAAGACAATAACTATCAAGAGTTGAGATTAAACACCAACACAACACGAGGACATGAACTAAAGATAGAGTGCATGAGAATCTCAAAAATATTTGGTACTCCAAGTCCTGTACTATGAGGGAACACGCACAATAGATACTCTACATCAATCACCAAAACTTGCTAATGCTCAATATCAAAAAGATTAGACCCATAAGATAGGGCAAGATGGTCACCTTGCCAGTTTATTAATAAAAAAATATCTCTCTTTCTTTGTTTTTAAAGACAATAAACTATAAAATGAAACTACCTAATGATGCATGATGTCAAGCAAAATCCAAAATAATAAAACAAAATCAAAATGTGTGAAGAAGAACTACTTATCTAATCTATTGTTTGTAAGTTTGTAACTATCTTATTTGTCATACTCTACCATGAATTCTAATTTCTAACACTAAATTTCGTCCACAAAATAGAGCTTGAGAAGCTACTCATTAACCAACAAAGGAAACCTCTCCCCATTCAGGCTAGTAAGATAGAAAGAATTTGTTCTAGCCAAACTTTTCAGTTTTATAAGGACCAAGCCAAAGGCTATCGAATTTCTTGTGCATACTACGCTTCTCCTTTCTTTTATCCCACATGAGTACAAGATCTCCTTCTGCGAAAGTTCTCTAATGAGCCTTCTGATCAAATGTTCCTTTGATTCTTTCCTGATTTTTTATCATGTAATCAAATGTTGTTCGCCTAGATTCTTCCAATTCTACCAGTTGATTGATTCTTGCTTGAACAACCTCTTGATTCATTGTAAATTGTTGCAACAAATGATAAACATGAATTTTTAGGTTGATAGGCAATTTAACTTATGTTCCATATACCAGTTCAAAAGGGCTTTTACTCGTGGCTCTCTTAGTTGTAATTTTGTCTTCCTACAATGCATATTTGATTTTGTCATCCCGATTCTTTTTATTGTCACCCATTATTTTCTTAATAATGTTCATCAAATTCTTGTTACTTGATTCAGCAAATCCATTTCTTTGCAAGTAATAATTATAAGAATGAGATAGATCAATACCATTGTTGAAGCAAAAGTTAGATAAATCTAATGAATTGAAAGCTTTTGCATTATCAATGCCATTTTGATTTTAGTTGGGGTACCAAATCTTGTCATTATCTTATCTTCAAGGAAACTCATAACAACTTCTTTAGTTTCCTTCTTTGTAGGTGTTACCCCTCAACTGTATGAGAGGTAACCATGTGATTCTCATTACATGCTAGAGATTTCAACGATAACTCACATGGATATTGATGGACTTATGGTATACACCTTCTCTTTTTGTTGGGAGATAGTACATCTTGGTATTGCATGTTGATGGTTGTGGATCCTCTCACTTCATCTTGGTGATGCATGGGATGCTACATGTTGATTCAGTGGTTCATATAGTGGCTTAGTTCTCTCGTCATGTTTACACTTAATACTTATGTGGATAGTAGTATTACACTCCTTGGTGTTGATGGATGGTCTACCTATTGATGCTCTTATCTTCTTGTATTGATAGATCACCTTGGTTGATGATGGTGCTATCTTCCTTATACACTAATATGGAACCCTAGTAATGGCATTGTTATTACATGATGAGATGTTTCTCTTGTAGAGGAGTGCCCTACTTATTTACATGTCTATTTTACTCCTCTAATTATGTTTGATGCAATAGACAACTACTTCCATGTAGCACTCCCCTTCGTGCCATGTGGAGTTCATGCACACTATTTGATGTTTGGATGAAGCAAGTTGGGATTTATAAGGCTAACTTGGCATGGTTTGGGAACTTATCTTTGATTAGTACTTCACTTTCCATGGTTGACTTCATGGCACAAACACTTTTCAGATTTTGAGAAAGATTGACTGCCTTGGGAATCATGATAAGCATTTCCTAGGGCATTGTGTCCCTTGCCTTGGGTGTTGCATCATTACTTAATGCATTGTGACATGCATTGTTAACTATAAACATGCCTAGAGATTTGGAGGAGCTTGGTCACAGGTATTGCATGATATATTTTCAGTGGATATGGATCTCAACATTTGGCACATGATTCAGGTGGTTTTAAGCTCATGGATGATGATTGATGGCATATCACATTTGATGAGGGCGCCCTAGGGTTTGATGTGTCTATCATGACCACATGATGCTATTTGATGAGATAGACACTCAGGGAGCACTCCATTCCTCCATGGTATTTCAGGCTTGTGAAATATCCCTGATCCGGCTGATCAAGATATTTGCCACGATCTTCCTATTCTAACATGCAGATCTGATAAACTGGGGGTTTCTGGATGTGTTTTAGGGTTTGATGTAGACGATCTCGTGTTTAAAGTGTTTGCATGTCAGTT
>ML778994.1:1082084-1132762 GCA_009831015.1 Picea engelmannii
ATTTTGGGGTCCGGTAACAGTGACGTTTTTCCTCTTGCAGATTGTGCTTTCTTCAGGTTGGCTCTGATACCATGTTAATGTTTATGCCATTATTATAGTTCTTTGCATTTCATAAAGATAAGAGAATAATAAGAACAAGATCATTGAGAAATACACATCCACAAGAGACACAACATTTATCCTGGGAAACCCTCTAGGGGAAGAAAACCTAGCAAAACTTCCTTATCATAAATAGCTTATACAATGTTCAAGAGATAACTCAACCAATACAGAAAAATTCCTCCTCAAGAGATGCACCACCCTTCTTCTCCTCTCACCAAC
Source organism: Picea engelmannii (assembly GCA_009831015.1). NCBI lineage: Eukaryota > Viridiplantae > Streptophyta > Pinopsida > Pinales > Pinaceae > Picea > Picea engelmannii. Next base: position 1,082,406 of record ML778994.1, read on the forward strand.
TTGTAATTGCAGCTTGCCTCATAAGAGAATGAGCAAGTGAAGTGTGTGTAAGAAGTGAGGCGCTAGCCTCTTATTTATATCAATCTGGCACGTGTGAAGAGTCACCATCTGGCAGGGCCGACCTCTCACTCTGGGTGGGTAAACCCACCTTTTATTAATTCTGTCCCTTTCATTATAACTGTTGGGGCCGACTTCTTATTCTGCACATTGTAATTGTTCGATGACCAATCCGCAAAAGGGGATTTGGTCCTTATACAATTACCGACATGATTAATCCTCAATAGGGATTAATACAATAACAATAATAATAATAATGACAAGATTAATCCACAATGGGGATTTAATCCAATAACAAAATAATAATAAGAATGCTCTTTGCAGTTACATTATTTCAACATAGACTTTCTATTGATTTTGAGCCATATCTAGATTGTCCTTGAGAGATTTGAGGATGTCTTAGCTCTCCTGGTTTCAATCCTTGGCTTTGGGAGCCCTGTTTTCCCCAAATGCCAAGTCAATAAAAGGAGCATCGTAACCATATAATGCTCAGATTGGTGTCATGTTGATGGACATATCATAAGTGCTATTATAACAATGTTCCCCCAAGTGCAACCACTTAAACCATGTCTTCTGCTGCTCAGATACATAGTTATGTAAATACCCATCAAGCCACTTGTTCGTGATCTATGTCTGTCCATCTTTCTGAGGGTGGTAACTAGTGCTCAGAGTCAACTTTCTGCCAGCCAACCTGAACAACTCCTGTCAAAATGCGCTAAGGAACCTGTTTTCCATGTCACTGACAATATACCTCGGCAACCCATGGAGTCTGAATATCTCCCTGAAGAAAAAATCCACTACCTGTGTTCCCTTATATTATGAGAATATGGAAAAGAAATGTGCAAATTTTTTCAAACAGTCAACCACCACATATATGCAGTCTTTTCCCTGTACCCTCGATAATCCTATGATGAAGTCCATAGATATGATGTCCCAATTTTGCTTTAGGATGGGCAATGGTTGTAGTAACCTCACATGATGGGTCTACTCTGAATTTTTCCACTTACAAATCACACACTCGCACATGCCTCAATACATCATCTTTGAGTCCCTTCCAAATGAACATATCCCTGATCTGACTATAAGTTTTAAAGTATCTTGGATTCCATGCCAATGGTGTATCATGCATGGCTTTCATAATTTTCTCCTTTAGTGTAGATTATGGAACTAAGTATATGTGGCCTTTGTAGTAGATGATGTCATCCACCACTTTAATACTCCACCAAGAGATGAGATTTCCAATCAGCCAAAATCTATGCAAGTGAAAATATCTTTGATTTCCTAGAGAGAGCACTTGCAATTGCATTTTTCTTTCCTTTTACATACTCAATGTTGAAATCATATGCCTGCAGTTTTCTAACCCACTTTTGGTTCCTTTCATTCAAGTCCTTTTTCCCCAACAAGTGCCTCAAACTGTTGTGGTATGTCTTAACCAAAAAATTTCCACCTACCAAGTACTATTTAAACTTTGCCAAGGCATGCATGTTGGTGAGCATTTCCTTGTCATAGATGGAGTAGATTCTCTTTGAATATATGAGATCAATTATCTCATATGATATTGGATGCCTCTGTTGCATAAAAAATTCTCATATCCCCTCACCTGATGCATCACACTCAAGCACAAAGGGTTGAGTGAAATCAGAAAGTGTTAAAACTGGGCAAGTGATCATCACTTCCTTCATCTTGTCAAATTTCCTTTGAGCCTCCTCTGTCCACCTAAACACCCCTTTCTTCGTTAGATCTGTGAGTGGTGCATCCAACTATGAAAAGCCCTTCACAAACCATATGTAGTAGTTGTGAATCCCAAAGAAGCCAATCCGATATAGCTTGTATCTTCTCCCTATGCACCTATACCCCATGAGCACTGACCACGTAACCAAAGTATAAGATATTTATCATGCCAAACTCACACTTTGATTCCTTGTAATACAATGATTGTTCCTCCATGATGCTCAGAATCTCCTCAAGATTCTCCAAGTGTTATTCCCATGTCTTGCTATATATTAGAAGATCATCAAATAAGACCAACAAAAAAATCCTCAGCTGCTTCTTGAATATGTGATTCATGCAGGAATGAGAGGTGGTTGGTGTGTTGGTCAACCCAAATTGCATGACCAAAAACTTGTAATGCCCATAATGGCATCTAAAAGCAGTGTTGGGAATATCCTTCTCTCAGAATTTGATCTAATGGTATCCCGATCAAAGATCAATCTTCGAAAAATACACTGCCCTGTGTAACTCATCGAGAAGCTCATCAATCCTGGGAATAGGGTACATGTTATTAATCGTCTTCTTATTAAATTATCTATAGTCGATGCACATCCACATTATGCCATCCTTCTTCTTCACCAACACCACTGAAGAAGCGAATGGGCTAGAGCTCGGCCTGATGTGTCCCATCTCCAGTAGTTCCTTAATGGCCTTCTCAATCTAGTCCTTGAATTTATTTGGATGCCTATAGGGAGTGGTGATCACAGGTTTTTCTCCCTCCTCCAATCCAATAGTGTGATTGAATCCCCTGTCGAGTGGCCTCCCTGGAGGTGTCTGACCAAAGACTCGATCATGTTTAATCAGTAGTGTTTGTATGTATACATGATAATGATAGCTTCTATAAGAGGGTTTCTCAATAGTAATCAAGCACTATGTTGTATAAGCAACATCCCCGTGTCTAAATATCCCCTCCATTCGTTTGGCTGAGATGATCCTGGGAGCATCATTTGACATGCCTCTCGATACCACCTTCCTACCATCTACTGCTTTGAACTCCATCTACATGGACTGGTATTCAATCGAATGTTTTCCTATGGAAACAAGCCATTAGAAACCCAATATGACATTGGTATCTTGCAGCTCAACTACATAGAAGTCATCGATCACTCTGTAATTACCCAATTCTAAGAATAACTGTGGGATATTCTTTGTGAAAGGAATAATGTTCCCACCAACTACTACTACATCAAATCCCTCGTAGGATTTCCCCTATTAGCCACCAAAGATGAGTCGATGAAGTTGCAGGTTTCCCGACCATCAATCATTACTATGACCTGTTGACCTTGTACTACACCTTGGATCCTAAAGGTGTGAAATATGGGGACACTCGATAGAGTGCTAATAGCTCCACTCTTGACCTCCTCATGTGGCTACTCATTAATTGATTTGTCTCGCTCACTGTCCTATACCTCCTTTGCTTCTTTTTCCTCTTCAATGTCCGAGAGAACTTCTATATGATGTTCTTTTCCCTTGTCGATACACTTATGCCTAGGTTCCCAAGGGTACTTGCAGTTGAAGCACAACTTCTTTCTTCTCAACTCATTATGAGTTTCCTCATCCAACTTCTCCTTACCAGTTCCATCTTTTTGAAAGGGTTTCTTATATTTATTTTTCTGTGGAATGAAAGGTTTGGAGAAAGTCTTTGTCTTTGGCACCGCATCCTCCATGTCTCGTGTCCTGATAATGGCATCCTGTAGAGTCTCAGGTTTGAATTTTTTTACCCAATCATGCAGTGGCTTAGCTAAACCCTCGGTGAACAACATCACAAATTTCTGCTCAGATATATCTATCACTATGACTGCAAGCCTCTGAAACTCAGTGATGTAGACATCCAATGTCCCAACCTATTTGAATTGTGCCAACTCTCTGAAATGAATCTATGGATCCTTTCTGTCAAACCTCTCCATCAATTTATGGGTGAAGTTCAGATAAGAGGTAATATTGGCATGTCCCAGAGTGACCAATCCATGGTACCACCACTCATGGACCTCTCCATCCAAATGCAAAGTAGTGAATTTAATCGCTTCTTCCTTTGACATGGTGTTAAGGTGGAAGTAGGTGTCCAACTTTTCAACCCATGCTCTAGTTGTGCATTTTCTTGAACCATAAAAGGGGGGAGTGGTGATCTTCCCAATCTTCCTCATGATATCAATGTTTTGTTGGCCCCGATTAACCTCCCTTGGCATATTCCTGTACTTAATATCAAAATAGTATTGTAGTGACATGGATGCCTGAAATTCCTCACCAAGAGCCTGGTACTCCCTCCAATAATCATCAAAGCTATCACCCTGACCTTGCTGGACTTGATTCCCTACTTGTTGGTTCCCCACGAACTGATCCATAAGAGGCCTCAAAATTATTCTACCCGTGGTTCTAGTTCCAACCTGTGCAGGAATATGATTGTTGTTTCCGTCTGCGTGGTTTCCATTATTCCCATTGGAACCCCCTGCACCATTGTTTCCCCTATGGTGTCCATTAGTGCCTCCATTACCATTGTTACTCCAATGGTTTTGGTTTTCCTGGTTATTATCAATCATCTATGTCAAGATTTGTTCTAACTGTTGCTTCCTATTGGCTAATCCCTATAGGATTTTCAAATCCCTATCCTCATTATTATCCCCCATAGCTCCTCGTTCTTCCTCCGATTGGTTCTCTTATACTTCTTCTTCTTGGTTAAAAATGGTATTTTCCCCTCACTTCCTTCTACTTTTGTAGGTGATATATCCTTATTCATCTCCTGGCCACATGGATTAATTAATCCCCTTCATGCTGGCAGGATTGAGGCTCTGATACCACTACACTATTCTGTGCTAAGGGTTTATTTTAACAAGTGAACATTACATCAAACAATTTGCATCCAACTTATTTCCTCAACAGCTTATGTGTGCAATTTAATCTCAATTAATAACTTGCAAACACTTTCTCAAACAACTTATAATCCTTATTCTATTAAATAACCATAAAAACAAGGATACATCTGAAATACAAACAACAATACAACAATAAATAGAAGTAAAACCCGGTTTATGTTTTCTATTAATGCCTATGCAAAAATGTTGAGATATATGGTACTGTAGGTGGTAGCCTACTATGATAACTCATAGATGGGTATAAAAGGTTTGTAGAACAATGAAATATTCCCAACAAGACTAAGAAACCACTCAAAGAAAGATATGGTGGTCCTGTAAATTCTCACTCTTTCATTCAACCCCCCCAACAACCTCCAAATCATACCCAACCATTAATGAGAGCATTTTAAAAGAATACGACTTGCCCACATTCTTTAAACTCATCCAGTAAAGAAGATTTTGTCCCAGCAAGTAATGAAGTCGATCCCACATAAGTAAACACTACTCAATATAGAGGAAACTCGTCCCTCTAGCGAGCATTCAACCATAAGTAAATACTGCCCAAATTCAAGTCAAAATGCCCAGAATGGAGTAAAACTCAACCAACGTCCCAATAACTCAATCCTCCATGATAAATTCGACGTCCACAATCTTTAGCTCGACCCGCAAATACAGAAAAAGACCTTCACAATACTTAGCTCGACCCAACAAAATAATAACTCATCCAACACAAGAAAATCGACCTCCCAATGAGCAAACTCGACCCACCACTAAAGAACTCAGTGATCCAAGTGGATATTGGTGGCCACCCACCTATTCCAACTAGCTCCTCTTGTCTATTTTTAGTTGAACACGTTCTTCTGTACTTCTTTGTAATTGTGGGTTCTACACTTCTAGGGCTCTCTAAATCCCTACACATATTCTAGGTGGATATTGGTGGCATCTCACCTAATCCAACTGGCTTATTTTGTATGTCTTTATGTCAACACATCTTGTTGTACTTCCAGGGCCATTTGGGAGCCCTAAATAGTGTTTTTTGGGCTCGCCACAGTCAAACTGTAGACGTAGTAAATTTTGACGGCGTAATGTGTAGTTATTTGAAAGACCTTTCTGACGACCTATCACGCGCTTAAAACGAAGGTCGTATGAAAAATTAACGACCCCGAGAAGTTGAGGTACCAACTTACCCATAGGGGCTCACATGAATTTTGGCATTTCACCTCCTAGGGTTAGGTTTTTGGATGTCTAGGGTTTTGGAATTCATGAGTAATATCAAAAAGGCCTCTGGAGCCTCATTGTAGTCATTTTTCTCAGATATATGTGCATAACAACCACGTGTCTTCTAAGAGATATCTACCACCGTTCAAGCAAGTGTTTCAGTTCTGCAGTTTTACAATTTCATCCTATTTCATTTATTCAATAGAAGATATTGTTCACTGTGTAATGTCCCCCACTTCTTGATGAAGAGGGTTGGAGAGACTCAATGGTCTAGCTTTCCCCACTAGACTATAGTCTCAGGTATACTAGGGACAAAGTCAACCAAGAATCGTAATATTCTAAAGTTAAGTTGACTTTGTGGAAAAGGGTAACTCAACGTAGAAAGAGAAAGGATGAGTTAGGTTAAGAGTTAACCCTAAGGGTTAAACTAACTCAATGGAGGAATAGATTTGAGCTATAAAGGAAAGGGCATGGCTCACTCCTTATTCATTCTGGATTATTATCATTTTTGCATTGGATCTCTTGAGCACAATCAATTTTGAGGGTTTTGAGTCTAAAAACCTAAACATCAACTCGATGGTGAAAGATCCCACCTTCCTTGATCCAGGCTTGGTCCCGGAAGTGAAATAATCCTCCCACACAATTCCACATTGTTGCAGGTTGGTTCCACAAAAATTTACTAGGTTAGGGTGCAACCCAAGGGGGTTTCCATCTAGGGGGCGCACCATCTTGGAGGTTTTGGTTCGATCTTGAGAAAGCAAGAGGAATTTGGGAAAAATAGCACCTGGGTTCTCTTCGGAGGGTCCCTGGCATCATTCCTGGTCTATTCTAGAGGATTTTATCCTTGCAGTTTATTTCTGTGAGCTTGACACGCATTGAAGAGAAAGAGGACGTTTTGTAGAAAGGGACTTTCAATGTTTGGAGACTCAAATATTCATAGAATGGTTTGAGACTTCAGTATCATGGTATCAGTGGCCCGATATATGATCTGATAGAGTTTGGTGACATTTGGAGGTTCCTAGAGGGGGAAACATACCCTCTTGACTTTATCAAACCAGGGAGGGTGCAATCCAGCTTAGGGTTTGTACATTTGGAGAGGTATCGTTTCTTATATCAGCTTGAGATTGATTCCATAGTGTTATAGCAGCTCAATCTACATTTTGCGTGAGTTTTGGAGGCTTTGGAGGTCAGGAGAGGGTAGGCCGAAACTTGAGGGTTTGGCAACATCCAAAGCAGGGAGCAACTCATCTAGTTAGGGAGGTTTGACAGTGCATTGATCTGGTTCTTCCATATTCAGTCAGATCTACTTGCTGGTGGCCTTTGGAAGCTTGTATGTCTTCTTTTACTGCCTTTGGGAGGCATTCATCTTGTATTGTTCTTATTATTGCATTGGCTAGCAACCCATTTTGTATTATTGGGACTTTCTCCTAGATTTGCAGTTATCTTGTATATGGGGACTACTTACTATATAAAGAAAGGTCAGATATGACATTGTTATTCTCTACTGGTGTTATTCTATCCCTTGTATTGTTTATGATTGTATGCTTCATGTATATTGGTATATCAACATTGAATAATCCATGCACATCTTACGGATACACCTGCAAACACATGAACAAACATAACAATAAACAATTAGTGTTTTGAGCAAACAATTTGGCTCAAGAACATTACAGTGGTATCAGAGATTTGATCCTCCCAGCTAGTGGGGTTAGTTCATGCATAGGTTCAGTAGCATTTACATGGGCAGACGCAGGAAATAGACAGGTGATGCAGAGGCCGAAATGGAAGGATCAAGTGAGCATAGTGAGCCATAGATTCTAGTAGGATTCACTAAGGAGTTACAACACTCCATAAATGTGTCATAGAGCACCCTGGTACATCATCTACTGGAGAACCAAAAAATAGTACGTAGGGGATAGGTAGAGATGACAAAATCTCTGAGAAAGGTAAGTGAAATCCAGGAGAGGGTATCACAACTCCTAATGCAGATGACTCATGGAGGAAAGGGTCCATAAATTTATGCCAACAGATAAGCTAGTGGATCTCATGGAGGGACTAGACAGTAGTAGGAGCACAGCCCCCACTATCACAATGAGGGACAGATCTATGGAGGAGGTGCACCACTAGGACATACATACAATAGGTCCACTCCTAGACCCTATCTATATACATTCTTGGATACTCAGCCACAACATAACTATGAGGGTGAGATTGAGGATAATTTTGAGCAGTATGCCAGGGAGTATCATGCCCTAAGTGAAGGGTTTCAGAGACAGGTCACATTAGATCAGTATTGCGGGATCAAATTTCGAGGCAAACCAAAATAGTATCAGAGGCCCAACTATGAATTGGAGCGTAGGGAAAGAAAGATAGAGATCCCTTATTTTGATGGATCTGCTAAAGTGACAACACAAGCATGGGTGCAGAAGATGGATACTTACTTACAACTTAACCCCATGAGAGAGATGGATGCCATCAAATTTTCCACCATGTACTTAGATGACAAGGCTCATGATTGGTGGTATCATGGGTTAGCCACATTGAGACAGAATCAAATTACATCTTACACAGAGTTCACACATAGGCTCATTGACAGATTTGACCAGGGGGATCTGGAGCTACCTTTTAGGGAGCTCACATAGCTCAGACAGACATGATCACCGGAGGCTTACATAGAGGAGTTCCATAGGCTGGTAGTGATGGTACAAAATGTGTCTCAAGCGAGACTCGTGATTCTTTTCACAGAAGGGTTGATGAAACCCTTGAGGGGTTGGGTGAAGGCCTTTAATCCTACCAACTTTCACAATGACATATGGAAGACCAGAGACTTAGGTTAGGCATCTAAGATGAAATTCACCCCTAGACCTCCCAATCAAGGGGATAGAGAGAAAATACCTCCTATTAACCAAGGGGGAAGAGACCAAAGGGGGTTTTACCGAGGCAGGGGTAGGATGGATGAGCCCACTAGGAGGGAGCTGAGGAGGAACTAGTTGTGTTTCACCTGCAAGGAACCATGGGACCCAACACACAAGTGAAAAGGTAAGGGAAAAGACCACTATATTGAGGTGATATCAAATGATGAGGATGAGGATTTTGGCCACATACAGAACATGGAGGCCAAAACTCTAGGACATATAGAAGAAGAGGATGCTAGTCATGTCCCTACAATAGATGAGAAGGTAACCATTGCATCCATCATCGGGTTACCAAAATTCAACACCTTCAGGATGAGAGGGGTGCTACAGAGGCATAAGGTTTTAGTCCTCATTGATGGAGGTTCCTCACACAACTTCATTGACTCAACATTACTGCAAAGAAGGCACATACTGATAGTATAATTTGAGGTATTTCGTGTGGAGGTAGCAGGTGGATGTACCATGCCTTGTGATAGGTACATCCCAAGGATGAAACTCACCTTGAGCAGACATGAGTTGGCACAATATTTCTATGTGATGGATCTTCCAGACACCAACATCATCCTAGGAGTACAATGGCTTAGTACATTGGGGATAATCACCACAAACTACAAAACCATGGAAATGTCTTTCACAGAAGAAACAGGGAAGAAGGTGGTTCTCAGGGGTATGACGGGAAACACATCAAGGGTGGTGACAACAAAGCACATGGAGGCCATCTTCTATAGAGAATACATTTCTTATGCAACATAATGCATAATTTCAGTCAGAGTGGAAAAAAAGGGGGAAACACACTACGCACTAGAGATCAAGAAGATCATGGATAGGCACAGCAAGGTCTTTGAGCCTATACCACCAGAAGCACCACTAGATAGGGTATTTGAGCACATCATAGAGTTATAGGAGGGTGTGAAACCTGTCATCACCACTCCTTACAGGAACCCCAAGAAGTACAAGGATGAAATTGAAAAGGCAATCAAGGAATTGTTGGATATGGGTCACATCAGGCCGAGCTCCAGTCCCTTTGCATCTTCAGTAGTGCTAGTGAAAAATAAATATGGAACAATGCACATGTGCATTGACTACAGGGCCCTAAATAAGAAGACCATAAAAAATAGATACCCCATCCCACATATTGATGATCTATTAGATGAGATCCATGGGGCAATTTATTTCACTAAGATTCACTTGCGCTCCAGCTATCATCATATTAAAATGAGGGAACAAGATATTTCCAAGACTTATTTCCAGTGTCACAATGGAAATTATGAGTTTATAGTCATGCCTTTTGGGTTGACTAATGCACCAGCCACTTTCCAATCATGCATGAATCATTTGTTCAACAAGAAGCTAAGGAAGTTCTTATTAGTCTTCTTTGATGATTTACTGATCTACAACAAGACTTGGGAGGAGAACCTTCAACATGTGGAACAAATTCTGACTGTCATGGAGGAGAAATCCGTAGATGCAAAGGAGTCTAAATGTGAATTTGGGATGACAGAGGTCCTTTACTTAGGACACATTATCAGAGTAAAAGGGGTACATGTACATCAAGAAAAGATACAATCCATCATCGACTGGCCCACACCAAAGACACTCACTGAGTTGAAGGGTTTTTTGGGCATCTGTTGCTATTACAGGAGGTTTTTCAAAGGTTTTTCTCAACTTTGTGCACCTTTGACCAATTTGACCAAGAAAGGGGCTTTCAAATGGGACCCAGAAGCATAGGCCACCTTTGAAAAAATGAAGAAAGTAATGAGTACATGCCTGGTATTGGCACTTCCAGATTTCACACAACCCTTCATAGTAGAGTGTGATGCATCAGGGATGGGCATTTGAGCTGTACTTTTGAAAAATAGACACCCAATTGTCTATGAAAGCCAAAAGTTGAGAGGTCTTGAGCTCCTCTACACCATCTATGACAAAGAAATGTTAGCCATCATGCATGCATTGGCTAAATTTAGGCAATATTTAGTTGGAGCGAAATTTGTGGTGAGGACAGATCACAAAATCCTCAAGTACTTCTTGGACTGGGAGGACTTGAATTAAAGGCAACATAAGTGGGTGAGAAATATACAGGCCTATGACTTCGACATAGAATTTGTCAAAGGGAAGAATAACATGGTAGCAGACGCTTTGTCCAAGTGACCATCAGTTTATGCCATGAATGATATTTCAGTAGATTGTAAGGCCCACTTCTTGGTGGAGTATTCAAAGAACAATTTTTCTTGTGAAGTAATGGATGGGCAGGTGATAGATAACAATTTCAGGATTATGGATGACATCATTTACTACAAGAGACAAATTTTCTTGGTTCTTGAATCAGCTTCCAAGGCCAAGGTGTTACAGGCATGCCATGTTTCACCAGTAGCAGGGCACTAAGGGATCGTCAAGACATAGAGATAGGTATGAGAGAGGTTTTCTTGGAAGGGTCTAAAAGAAGATGTGATGAACCACATCAAGGAGTGCAACACTTGCTAGGCCAAAAAATATGAAAGCACTCACCCAACAGGACTACTACGACCACTTCCCATTCTAGAGTAGAAGTGGGAGACAATATCCATGTATTTCATCATAGGGTTGCCCAAGGTATAGGGAAGAGATTTCATTTTCGTAGTAGTGGACAGGTTGACGAAGTTTGCACATTTTTTTTCCATTGCCACAGATTTCAGTGCAACACAGGTTGCAAACCTATTCTTCAGGGAATTTTTTAGATTGCATGGGTTTCCCAAAACCATAGTGAGTGACCAAGATAATAGGTTCATGAGCACTTTTTGGCAAGATCTCTTCAGACTAGTAGGTATAGCCTTAACACCTAGTAACAATTATCACTCGTAGACGGATGGTCAAATAGAGATAGTCAACAAATGGGTTGAAGTCTACCTCAGAAACTATGTGGTAGGACAACAAAAGGCATGGGTCAAATGGATTCACTTAGGTGAATATTGTTACAACACCACTCATCATATGTCCATTGGTATGCCTCCATTCAAGGCCTTATACAATTATGACCCTCTCTCCTTTGTAGATATTGCTTTCGGTGACAACAGGGCTCCCATGGTTCAGGAATGGATTTAACAGAGTCAGGACATTCTCAGGGAATTCAAGGATCACCTATAGAGGGCACATAATCAACATAAGGTACAGGAAGACAAGCACATAGTTGAGCACACCTTTGAGGTCAGAGACTTGGTTTATTTGAGGCTCCAATAGTACTGACATGCATCAATCAAGAGAAGTGGTGCATAAAAACTCCAACCTCGTTTCTTTGGTCCATACAGAGTCAACAGGAGGGTAGGGGTCGTATCTTATGAGTTTGATCTACCACGGGGAAGAAAAATATGTAATGTCTTTCATGTTTCATGTTTGAATAGGTCCATCGGCAAGCACATCACTCCTATCGAGGAATTTCCGCCCATGGATGAAGAAGAACATTTGGTACTAATACCAGAGGAGATATTGGAGGTCAGGGAGATGAAGATAAGGAAAATAAGCATCAGAGAATATTTGGATAAGTGGAAGAACCTTCCTGTGGAGGATGCCATGTGGGAAGGAGGGTAGTTGATCTAGGAGACAGGTTCAAAATTTCTTATGGGAAAGCAATTTCTAGCAAGGGAGACTGTAATGTCCCCCACCTCTTGATGAAGAGGGTTGGAGAGACTCAGTGGTCTATATTTCCCCACTAGACTATAGTCTCAGGTATATTGGGGACAAATTCAACCAGGAATCGTAATATTCTAAAGTTAAGTTGACTTTGTGGAAAAAGGGTAACTCAATGTAGAAATAGAAAGGATGAGTTAGGTTAAGAGTTAACCCGAAGGGTTAAACTAACTCAATGGAGGAATAGATTGGAGCTATAAAGGAAAGGGCAGGGCACACTCCTTATTCATTCTAGATTATTATCAGTTTTTCATTGGATCTCTTGAGCACAATCAATTTTGAGGGTTTTGAGTCTAAAACCCTAGAGATCAACTCGGTGGTGAAAGATCCCACCTTCCTTGATCTAGGCTTAGTCCTGGAGGTGAAATAATCCTCCTACACCATTCTACATTGTTGCAGGTTGGTTCCACAGGCATTTACCAGGTTAGGGTGCAACCCATGGGGGTTTCCATCTAGGGGGTGCACCATCTTGGAGGTTTTGGTTTGATCTGGAGGAAGAAGGAGGCATTTGGGAAAACTGTCACCTGGGTTCTCTTCGGAGGGTCCTTGGCATCATTCCTGGTCTATTCTAGAGGAGTTTATCCTTGCAGTTTATTTCTGCGAGCTTGACACACATTAAAGAGAAAGAGGACGTTATGCAGAAATGGGTTTTCAGTGTTTGGAGGCTCAAATCTTCAAACAATGGTTTGAGACTTCAGTAGCATAGTAGAAGTGGCCCAATCTATGATTTGACAGAGTTTGATGATATTTGGAGGTTCCTAGAGGGGAAAACGTACCCTCTTGACTTTATCAAACCAGGGAGGGCGTAATCCATCTTAGGGTTTGTCCATTTGGAGAGGTAGCATTGCTCAGATAAGCTTGAGATTGATTCCAGAGGGTTCTAGCAACCCAATCTACATTCTGAGCGAGTTTTGAAGGATTTGGAGGTCAAGAGAGGGTAGGGAGAAACTTGAGGGTTTGGCAGCATCCAGAGCAGGGCACAACTCATCCAGTTGGGGAGGTTTGACAGTGCATTGATCAGGTTCTTCCATCTTCAGTCGGATCTACTTGCTGGTGGCCTTTGGAGGTTTGGATCTCTTCTTTTATAGCCTTTGGGAGGAATTCATCTTGTATTGTTCTTCTTGTTGTATCGACTAGCAACCCATTTTGTATTATTGGGGCTTTCTCCCAGATCTGCAGTTCTCTTATATATGGGGACTACTTACTATCTAAATAAAGGTCAGATCTGACATTGTTATTCTCTATTGGTGTTATTCTATCTCTTGTATTGTTTATGATTGTATACTTCATATCTATTAGTCTATCAACATTGAATAATCCATGCACATCTTACGAATACACCTGCAAATACAAGAACAAACATAACGATAGTAAACAATTAATGTTCTGAGAAAAACATTTGGCTCAAGAATATTACACACTGGATATCTGTGTTGTTCTTCATATCACTATGTTTATTGTATTCAGTCTATTAATCAGTTCGTTCCGCTCCTAAATCCAGATCAGTGATATCAAAGCGATTTGTTCTTCATTTATTTTTCTTTGTGCATGTCCCCGACAATATCTGGGTACAAAAAGTTGGGACTCGAACCAATTAATTCATTTCAAGATCGATCGCTTTGAGCCCGAAAAAAACCCATGGGAGATGAAAATAAATATGATGGAACACGAGATCCTTTTAAAATGTTGCTCGAGGAATCCCTTGCAAGATAAAGGAACAAAATGATGAACAACTTTGCGGAAATCCTTCGGTGACTGCCCACAGGAGAAGCATCTTCATCAAGTGGCCATGCAACCCCCTTCAAGGTACAAGTAAATTTTGATATTCCATTATTTGAAGGACTGATAGATGTGGATGTTGTAGATAAATGGTTGAATCTACTTGAAGGGTATTTTTTGGTCCACAATTTTTTCGATAGGGAAAAGATTACTTTTTCACTCCTCAAGGCCATCCCCCATGTTAAGGACTCGTGGGACACTTACTCTAAGCAAAGGGCCATAGAGGAATCTGTAATATTTTTGTTTGCCCCTACATGGGATTCCTTCCGGGATCCCATTAAAGAACAATACTACCCTGTTGGAAGCTACGAGGACCAGTTCACCAGATGGACCACCCTGCGTCAAGAAAGGGACTAGACAGTACCAGATTTCACCAATATTTTCCATACCCTACGCACCAAATTAGGTATCAAATACTCTGAGCGGAATCTGTTGCTCAAATACCACGACTGTTTTCATAGATACATTCAAACAGAAATGGGGTTTCTGGACATCACCTCATTGGGTATGACTTATAGATACGTTGTAAAGATCGAGAAGAAATTTAAGCATAAGAGGAGAGAGTTTGTATCTGTAAAATCCTCACAGTCAAAGCAAGGAAAAGGCAGCCCCAACCCACACAACAAGGGACAGATCAAATATGGCCACTCTCAGGACAACCAGTCTAAGCCGCAACACAAGAAGGGTAATGAGAATACAAATAAGGACACGTGAAAAAAGTGAGTACCATAAAAGCCCTTGACACAACACTGAAGAATGTCATTCCAAGCAGTCACTTGTGATTGGGCTGAAGGCTTCCGAGTCAGAGGGCGATTCTAATTCCAAATCAAATCCTGAAGGAGGGAAGAAGATTATTGATGTTGAACCCAGTTCCACTGTTGCTACCACCAAAGTCCATCCAAGCGAACCAGAAGAACCGAAGGAAGGGGAACGCCTCTTTCACTCACAGATTTGAGTAAAGGGGGCTCTGCTTCATTTCATTGGCGATAGCGGCAGTCATAAGAATTTTATTTCAGCAGAGGTCGTCAAGAGGCTAGAATTTCCAATGACACTGCACCCACAACCCTACACCATTGACTGGCTTCACCAAGGAAGAGATCTCTGTGTCATCCAACAATTCCGTATGCCCTACGACATCAAGCCTTTCAAAGATGAGGTATTGTGTGCTCCCATTGAAGTTTTTGATGTTCTTTTAGGACAACCATATTTGTGGAAGCATCGTGTTATGTATAAGTCTATAACCCACAGTGTTATTATTACTTTGGGTAGAAAATTATATAGGATACCAGAGGTAGAGCCACCTACCACTATTTCTTTAATCTTTGCTAAGAAATGCAGTAAGGTCATTTCACAGATTGGGAAGTTTGTCTTCTTTGTGATGAGTTCTCATAGTAAAAAGAAGGTCACCACCACATCCATGGTCTCTACATAGAGTCTCTCTTTGCAGTAGAAGCAAGTGGCAGAGATTGTGGAAGAATACAGAGACATCTTCTCCTCACCCACCAGGGTACCGACGCACTACCAAGTCAAGCATCCAATTTATCTGACCCCCAATCCACCTTTACCTAATGGACCAGTCTATCGTTGCTCACTGATGGAAAATGACGAAATCAGGAGTCAGATCCAAGAGCTTCTTCCAAAGGGGAACATCAGACCCAAATCCTCCCCTTGCGGAAGCCCGATTGGACTGGTGAAGAAGAAGGACGAGACTTAATGAATCTGCATTGATTACAAATCCTTAAACAAAATCACAGTCATGAACCGGTACCCAATTCCCAGGATTGATGACCTTCTTGACTAATTCAAGGGGGAAAAGTTCTTCAATGAGATTGACCTAAAGTATGGCAACCACCAGGTTCCCATCGAACCAACTAATGTATGGAAGACATCCTTGAAATCTAAATAAGGTCTCTTTGAATGGCTGGTCATTCTCTTTGGCTTAATAAATGCACCTACCACTTTCATGAGGTTGATGGATGATGTATTGAGACCCTTCACCAAATCTTTTGTGGTGGTATATTTGGATGAAATCCTCATCTTCAACAAAACTTGGGAGGATCACATGCGGCATATTCAATAGGTTTTGAGCATTTTGTGTTAGTAAAAGCTATATGCCAACTTGGAAAAATTCTCTTTTGGCATGAATAGGGTTCGATATTTGGGCTACATTGTTGATGAGCATGGGGTACATGTTGATCCAACTAATATCCAAGTCATCCATGACTGTCCAGCCCCAACCACACTAACCGATATTCGAATCTTCTTGGTACTGGACAACTTCTACCAATGGTTCGTGTTGGGATTATCCCATATTGCATGGGCCCTCAACCAGGTGACCAAGGGTGGTGGCAGGGAAAATTTCATGTGGGGGAAGGAACAACAATGAGCATTCGATGATCTAAAGCATCGCTTTTTCTCATCTCCAGTACTCTCCTTTCCTGATATGTAGAAAAATTTGAGATTGAGACTGATGAATATGACTATGTTGCAGGCACATTTCTCACTCAACACAATCATCCAGTGGCATACCATAGTGAAACACTATCATATACTATTTGTAAATACCTCACCTATGAAAAGGAAATGTATTCCATTGTACAAGCTTGTTGTCAATGGAAATATTACATTCTGGGAAAGGAGATGATCATCCACATTGATCACAAGCCTATGTAGTTCATACAGACACATGGGAAATTGCATAATGACCTCCATCAGAAGTGGTCCACCTACGTGCAACAATTCCATCTCAACATCAAGTATAAGACATAGATCTCAAATTGTGTCACTTAATGCCTCAATCGACCTCTCGTGGATGCACTCACCACTATGCTCCATTCCTGTGGACATGAGGCATCTGAGTGGCCCCAACTTTATCAACAAGATTTGGACTTTGCCACCACCTATCAGCTCTTGGGTACAGGCGCGACTGTCACCGATTTTCACATTCAAGATGAACTATTATGCCATATGGGCCATCTCTGTGTTCCTACAGGCGAGCATGCAAATATGATTTGGGAATCCCACTACAGTTGGATGGTAGGACATTTTGGCATCGAGAAAACTATGGTCATTCTTCATAAACATTTTTATTGGCCAAAATTTCGATAGGACGTCAACAAGTATATCATATCTTGCATTGCCTGTGCCATTTCCAAGCCAATCCTCAGGAAGAAAGGCTTATACACCCCTCTTCCTACTCTCGAGAAGCCTTGGGAATCCATCTTAATGGATTACATATCTAGCCTTTCGTCCACCAAGCAAGGAAATGACTACGTATTTGTGGTCGTTGATCGGTTTTCGAAGATGGTCATCCTCACAGTTTGCAAGAAGAATATCACGGTGACATATATTTCCAATCTCTTCTTTGAACGAGTGTGGGTCCATTTTGGGATACCATAGACCATCATCTTAGACTGGGATAACAGGTTCCTCATCACATTTTGGTTGAGTCTCTGGTCACTGTTGGACACCAAGCTCACTAAATCCACTGCTTTCCACCCCTAAACAGATGACCAAACAAAGGTGTTCAATTGGATGATTGTGCACCTATTGCACATGTACAACTCTAAGAATCCACGTACATGGGATGAGAGTATCCCCTATGTTCAACACAGTTACAACAGGGCTCTCCATAGCTCCACCGACCATATCCCATTTTAGGTGGGGCTGGGATTCCAAACCTTGGGTCCCATTGATGTTTCACTATCTCTTGCCATCACACAGACATACTCTTCCCATGTTTAGTCTGAGAAATACGAAGCCACCATATTCATTAAGCGGATTCATCACATCCGCCAACAGGTCGAGGAGATTTTGTAGAAATCCAATGTTGAGTACAAGCAGTGCCATGATCAACACAGGGTACTGCACCAGTTTCAGGTTTGAGACAAAGTTTGGTTACATTTTCAGAAGGAGCATATCACAGGTCCCCATCGGAAGCTCCGCCCACTTTTCTATGGGCCTTACACTATCACCAAGGTTGTGGGTAGCAATGCTTTTGAGATCAACACTCCACCCTTCCTTGGTCTACACCTAGTGTTCAATGTGGACCTCCTTCGACCATATTTTCCACCATTATTGGACATATGAAAGATCAAAAAACAACTAGCACCAACATATCTCAACCCTGACTGCATGGAACAAACATCCATTGATTAGATAGTGGACACACAGGTCAAGGGCACTTTCCAGCAGAGGATCCATATTTATCAGGTTGTCAAGGTAGGGCAGCTCCTACACCAAGGCAAGTGGCTCACCTAGAGCCAAATCGAACAGAAGTTTCCTCACCTGATGGGGGAACTCAACACAATGGAGACCATTTCTTCCTAAGGAGGGAGGATTGATCCAGGTGGATATCTGTGGCCACCCACCTATTCGAACTAGCTCCTCTTGTTCGTTTTTAGTTCAACACGTTCTTCTGTACTTTTTTGTAATTGTGAGTTCTACACTTTTGGGGCTCTCTGAAGCCCTACACATATTCTAGGTGGATACTGGTGGCCTCTCACCTAATCTAACAAGATTATTTTGTATGTTTTCATGTCAAAACATCTTGTTGTACTTTTAGGTCCATTTTGGATCCCTAAACAATGTTTTTTTGGCTCTCCACAATCAAACTATAGATAGAGTCAGAGTTTGATGGTGTAATGTGTATATCTTTGAAAGAACTTTCCAACGAGCTATCAAACGCCTAAAACAAAGGTTGTATTCAAAAGTTACGACCCTGAGAATTTGAGGTACCAACTTACCCATAGGGGCCCACATGACTCTTGGTGTTTCACCTCCTAGGGTTAGGTTTTTGGATGTCTAGGGTTTTGGAATTCATGAGTAATATCAAAAAGGCCTGTGGAGCCTCATTTTAACCATTTTTCTTAGACGGATGCACGTAGCAGCCACATATCTTCCCAGAGATAGCTACCACCATTCAAGCAAGTGTTTTGGTTATGCAGTTTTATAGTTTCAACCTATTTCATTTATTCAATAGAAGATATTGTTCACTGGATATCTATGTTGTTCTTCATATCTCTACGTTTATTGTATTCAATCTGTTAATCAGTTCGTTCCGCTCCTAAATATGGATCACTCAGCCTCAAGCAAAGGAAATTCAACTGCAAGAAAGTGATCTCCATCACAATGAAGCACCGAAAGAAGACCTGATTGATCTCCTCTCAATGACCAGCTAGGGTGGATAGTTTCACCACCGAAACCAATCTCAAAATTCTCTCTATAGTTTTTCATCCCAAGAGTCCAAAATCCACAAGATCTCTCTCAATTCAATTTTAGAAATTAGAAAGTGAATATGAGAGAGGGTGCCCCTCATTCCCTTTTTATTCTTTCATTGACCCCTTTTCTCCATTTTTTACCTTTTAATAAGTTAAAGTGACTTTATGAACTCAATAGTCACTTAGGCGCCTTTTTAACTACTTACTCAATGTCACCTTTTAAAATTAAATTAATTTTCTCTTGATGACATTAATTAATTCACTTTTTCCCACTGACTATAGCCTATGGGAATCACTCAGTCTATTTCGTCAATCTCCCATAGAGCTCATTTGGAAAGGGATATTACAGACATTTATCGAGGGCTATGTTTGATTATGACATTTCTTAATGGTTAATGGCTATGTTTGATTGTGATCTTCCTCGATGGTTTTGTGACATTCATACATTCAACTTGGTTGACTTGTGTTGGCTTCTTACATTTGTGAATGGTTATGTTGCAATGTGGTGTTTATCAAATGTGATATCACATTGTCACATTCATAAAGGATTTTGTCAGATGTGACATTCATCGAGGGTGATGGCACACTGAATTTGGTTGATTTTTTTGGGGCATGGTTGGCCATTGTTCATTATGGTTTTCTATGGTGTTTGATTGTGGTTGGACGGGGTTAATGGCTTACTAATATTATTAGTAGTTATGTCACATTATAGAGTTTATCAAAGGTGATGTTGCATTGTGACATTCATCAAGGGTTTTGTGGCATTGCAACAATACTCTTGGGTTATGTTGGATTACAACATCCAAACATGGTTATGTCACATTGCGTAAGAGATTTAGAATATGATTAATATTTATATATTGTAGTTTTTTTCTTTCTTGTATTATGTTTAGTTTGTATATTCGTGATTTCTTCTATATTAATGGTTTTGTCACATTTAGGCATTAATGAAATGTGATGTCACACAGTGAAATTCATCGAGAGTTTTGTTGTATTGTGGTATTCCTTTATGGTTTGTTCAAATTACAAGATTCATATTGTTGTGTTAACAATTATGTCACATTGCGACGTTCATTAAATGTCATGTCACATTGCAATGTTCATACACGATTTTGTCGTAATGTGATGTAACATTTTCAAGGCATACTTATGTCAAATTTATACATTCTTGAATGGTTGTGTTGCATTGTGACATACATCGTCATTGCATTATGTTGAATTGTATCTTCCCCCTTCCTTTTGCAATTCCCTATTGGAATATGGGTGTCAAATTAAAGTTCATCCAGAGTTGACCAGTCATAAACATCACATTGAGTTAGTTATGGTTGACCATGTTGATTATGGTTAGTAATGGTTGACTATGGTTGACCATGTTGATTGCGTTTAACCATGGTTTACTGTGGTAATGTCAAATTTTGATTTTTACCTTCGTTGAATAATGTTGAATTGCTACATTCATCAATGGTTGTGTTTCATTTTGATGTACATTTTCATTGTCTTATGTCGAATTGCATCATTCATAAATATTTATGTCACATTGCAACATAACCCTAAATGAACATCATAATGTGACATAACCATTTAGCAATGATGCAATTTGACATAATATAATGAAGATATACATCACAATGTGACGATTTACTATGAAAATGTCACAATGTAACATTTATCTTAGTTGACTAATGTTGAATTTCTACATTCCTCAATGGTTGTGTCATATTTCAATGTACATCTTCATTATCTTATGTCAAATTGCATCATTCCTAAATGGTTATTCGACATTGCATTTTTCATATGTTAACTATGGTTGAACATGATTGAGTTTATGATCATATTCACTATGATTGAGCATGATTGATTATGGATGACCTTTAATATGGAATCCATATTCCAATAAGAGGGATGTAATTCATAAACATCGCACTGGAGCATAACCCTAAGGAAATGTCACAAGGTGTCATAACCCTAAATGAACATCACAATGTGACATGATCATTTAGGAATGATGCAATTCAACATAATACAGTGAAGATGTATGTAGAAATGCTACATTGTGACATTTATCTTAGTTGAATAATGTTGAATTGCTACATTCATAAATGGTTGTGTCACATTTCGATGTACATCTTCATTATCTTATGTCAAATTGCATAATTCCTAAATGGCTACGTCACATTGTCATTTTCATATGTTAACTATGGTTGAGCATGATTGAGTTTATGATCATTTTCACTATGATTGAGCATGATTGAATATGGATGACGTTTAATATGGCACCCATATTCCAATAGGAGGGATGCAATTCATAAACATCACACTGAAACATAACCCTAAGGAAATGTCACAAGGCGACATAACCGTAAATGAACATCACAATGTGACATAACCATTTAGAAACAATGCAATTCAACATAATACATTGAATATGTATGTCACAATGTGACACAACCACTGAGGAATGTGGTTGTCTGACATAAGTTATCCTTGAAAATGTTACACCACATTGCGACATTCATTTAGGGTTATGTCACTAAGGAAATATCGTTAGGTGACATAACCCGAAATGAAGATCACAATGTGACGTAACCATTTAGGAATGATGCAATTCAACATAATACATTGAAGATGTATGTCACGATGTGACACAACCATTGAGGAATGTAGCTATTTGACATAAGTTAGCCTTGAAAATGGTATGTCACATTGCGACGTTCATTTAGGGTTATGTCACCTTGTGAAATTTGTTGGCTCGCTAAATTGACATTTTTTTACACCATCAGTTGATCTCCTTTACCTTATCTGTGAACCCATTTGCAATGCCTGATACCATATTTACCCATATTTTTTATGTTAATGTGCCTCACAATCTTAATGTTGTTAATTTTTATAATTTACTTTATTTTTAATGATTTAGAGAGGATTTGGATTAATCTTGTTGATGAAGGTTTTGACAGTTTTGTTTTCGCACCTCCAGTTGTTTCAATACCCAAGTTTGTAGGTTTTCATATATGCACACACCTAGGTGGAATATGGTCACATGGGTTTTAAATATCTAACCCCTAGCATGGTTTGTGTGCCTTACTTTGCGCCCAGGTCACACATAGCGATCTCTAGCACATGATTTACAATTTGGACAACTTGTGCCAGTTAGAACCGAGTAATGGACTTTGGGCAAGATTTATAGAGAAATGAAGAAGAATTTGGAAAATCTGCGACATGGGATTTTTCCAAAACATCCCCATTTAGGTTTTTCGAGAGTAGTTTCTCCAAAACATTTGTGGCTTGGGAGATATGTGTGGTTATTCAAAAGGGTCCTTTCTTGTTGCGGTCGTTGGAAAATTGTGTTCCAAGCAAAGAAACTAGTCAACAAAGGAACCAACTCTAGCTTATTCTTAGATGATTAATGATATATGGAACCAATGTAATATGATCTTGAGTTGTTATTCAACCAAGATCCACTAAAAAAACACAAAGAAAATATTTTGTAAATCTGTCCATGATTGGCATTCTAGATTTGCAGGAATTGGTTCCAATTCTCCCCCTGGCTCTTTGTATAAAATGTATGAGCAGAATAGAGAGGGGAGGGATCTAGATTGAAAACCTAAAGAGGGAATGGAGAATTTTTTAATTGCATTGTACTTTGTTGAAGGCCTTTCTTGCAATCAATTAATATCACATATGTTCCTGCAAGTGGAGTTTTGAGTGTAGCCTAGCATTGTAAATCTTTCCCACAACATGTGTCAATCTTGGAAGGCCCCCCATGCTCGCATATGCTATGTTTTTTTCATTCAATTTTATTTATTTGGATCACTTTTGATTTCCATTGTTGGTTATATTTTTCATTTGAAGTCTGCTATAGAAATTGATTATTTGTTGAAGATCAAAAGATTGATCTACTTGATAAGTGATCACAAGATTTTTTTGGAAAGATTGTGGTTTGTGCCATGAAATAATTTGAGTAACCCTTGTCCAGTAATACAGTTTTGTGGTGTAGTTTGATTTCATAGATTAGCTTGTTTATCGTTGTTTTCTTCTTTCAAATATTTAAATATATTTATGATTAGACCACTAAAGGACCACCATTGAAGACTCCGGAATTAGTTTGTTGCACACATAAAATCCATGAAAATTTACAATAATGAAATATTGTGGTTTTGATCCCAACAACATCTAAGTGATCTTGCAGTCCAGTGAAAATTTGTAGTCCTATGGTGGCAGTTAGTTGATTTCATTTTAGTTTGGATTTCCCAGTAATTGTCGGCATCAGTTTAGAATAGGCTCTGATTCTGCATTTCTTGTACTTGCACCTCAAAGCTTATGAGCCCTCGGGTTGATGATTTGATGTCCAAAATTTATACATATAAATTTCCCCACATTTTTGGTGTTGTTTTTGGGGAGGTGTTGAAGGTATTGGAGCACTTTTAGTTTTTGTTTCAGTGCACCAAAACTTAAGACTCAAGGGAGGAGAAACGGTAAGACATAAAGGCACCCTCATTTCTAAAAGGGTTCTAGCCCGCTGCATTCACTTTAGTGAGTTTCTATGAGACCTTGTGATTTTGGTTCAATGTGTCTTATTTTAGATTAATGCATGGAAGGGGAAAGCTTCTCATGTCAACATAAAGTGTGGTGAAATCTAGGTCTCAATAGCATGAGTGGTCTGAATACATGATCTGTTTTGGAATTTTTCTTCTGTGGTGTGCAAGATTTCATTTATGTTCATAAAGTTCTTGTTTTTAGTTTGTAAGAACTCCATACACTAATCCATATGTGAGACAGGGATTATCATACCAAACGAAGAATGTAAATATTCTCAAGCATTTGTTGATAAAAGGAGGACATACCCCTGCGAGGATGTTCTCAAATCCTTTCCCACACTCCAGAATTGTTGCCAAGGATGAATCTACAATTCAGGAGGCAATGGAGAAATCAAAGATATATGAAACATATTCCAGGAGAGGAGGATATAGAAGTTTCTTCTAGTAGTTCTTGTGAGAAGATAGAAGAATCATGGATGGAACCATATGGAGAGCAAATATTAGAGCCACATATCGAAGAATTTTTGGCATGTTTGTCATCAGATCCTTTGTGCATTGTGGGGTGTGAAGACAAGTTGCCTAAAGAAATTCATGACATGAAAATTAGAGAGAGCCAGGGAAACAAAAATAACATTGAATCTTGGTTCAAAACCATCACCAGGCCATAGTACCCCTCCCTCCTTCAAGACTTCTTGGAATCATCTCCACAAGAGAAGCTAACCTCTCATGTCTGAGCAACCATTGAGGTATATTTTTCATACTTGGATATGAGTCTACTTGTGAATCTGCTACACACACAGATTCACTAGAAGTACTCCTATACTTGAATAAAATTCTTCCCTTTTTAAGTAGGGTAGGATAGTGGATCAACGAATTTCAATAAAATTTTCATATAGTTAGTAGTCAAGCTTAAAGTAGAGTGCACCAACCTTTTTATGTTTTCCAAATAAGCAGGGAATGTCAACAGTTGACAAGGAAGCAATAGAATTTTCCAACAACAACATTCTACTCCTATGGTACTAGAATTGCATGGTGGATGCCAAAAATCTGCAGATGGATTTTGTTTCTTTCATCAACTAGACAAGTATGTAGCAGCTCAGATTCCTTCTTCAATTTTAGTATGTAAGTATCAACCTCAGAGAACTAAGTTAACCTGAGGTAAATATTCTTGTAATCCTTCTAATTGATTGGAAATGAAGGGAATTTATTATAAAGACAACATTCTAATCTTGTTACTCTATCTTATCTACCACTTATCCTTATAATTTTAAACCATCCCACAAATAACCATTATTACCCCTTTATATCTCCACATTTGTCCCTCTGTTTTTTCCCAAAACCCCTCACTATTGTATATTTTTTATTTCCTCAATTGATGGTTGTAAAGTGTTGAAACAATATGACCTTCTCTCTATCTGTGTAGACTTGTAGATTGTGTATGGGGAGGAGGGTTATAATGGCAAGGTTTCTAGACCAACAAAAGGGAAGACAATTATATATAGGAATATATTGTACCTACACATAGTCAGTCTTGTCCATTACAACAATTAAGTGGATTGCACAATGCCCTGAAAAGGAATATAGTTCAATATAATCATTCACCCTTGTCTCATCTTTCTTCCAATAGTTCACTATTGTTGTGCAAAGAAACTAGAAGTACATAGAAGAAGGAAGAATTACATAGTTCAGTCTCATATTTCATCCTCCAATACCTTCATAAGATGCCCTCCACCATTTGAAAATTCACTCACAACATCCAAAGCAGTCACCATGCCCCCCTGTCATTCATGACTAGTGACTTTCTTTCTTAGTATAACAAATGCATGCAAAAATTAATGTGGTGTCTCGTTCCCAAGAGTAGGCCAGTAGGGAGTGACTTAGTAGTCTATATGTTCCCATAGACTATAGTCACGCACAGGCATGGAACAAGGGGAGAAATAAGGGTGAATAAATGACTAAACGATGAATTAAGCCAAAAAGCATAGGAAAAGTCACTTAAGCCAAAGTCAACGGAGAAATAAAAGAAAAAGCTATTGAGGGGGGGGGGGGGGGNCTTAATTAATTAATCACTCAACTTAGGAGAAAAATATCCTAGCTCAAGTGTTTTCAACAGAGAATTAGACCGGGGAAGATATAAAAGGAGGAATTCGACCTAATTCCTCATTATCTTATGATTTGATGTTGAGTACAATTTTCGGAGGAGGAAGTCGAACTCTTTGATGTTTTGTGGGTTTATGCAAGAAACCACCACCTAGATCGGTTTCGGTGTTGGAATACAAACCCTATCCTATTGGAGATACCATCCAGGTATTTCACCATGCTAGATCAAGAGTATACAAATCCAGCTCATAGTTTTCGCAGTGCAGCCAGTGAGGGAAGAAGAGTTAGAGAGGGTTTTTGTGTAGCTGGATGAGACTAGGGATTATCTCGTCAGATCCTTCCGACCCAGTTGAGATGAATCCAAGGTTCTTCTTTTGAGCCACCAATCATCAGATTATGATGGTGGAATAATCCAGGGTGCATCAAATATCCAAGAAGTGTGCATCTCTTGAGGAGGGACATATGGGTTTCTAGAGGGATTTTTGGATTAGATCTGGGGGAACCCTTCCATTCCAGTACATAGGAGGATAGGGTGCACATTTCAAGACAGATATCAATGAATTTCGTCGGTGGAATCACCAGTGCGCATAGTCAGATCCTAGGAGGTATGAACCCCCCTAAGGGATATCATCCAGGGTTCATCTAGAGATTCAATGAGCCAATATTTTGTCTGATAGATATCAAGAGGATCCTAGAGGCTAGGGGGCTTAGTTTGGGACAATTTTGAGGCTGATCGGTTGAGTATAGCCACTAGGGTGAGTTTATCCAACATTTGCAACAATTGTCGTGCGTTTCTGGAGTTGGATGTTGTCGATCTATCCGTGCATATGCAGATCTATACACATATTCTAATCACAGGTATTTTGTATCAGTTTTATTGTATTCCAGTGATGATCCATGAGATCTAGTTGATTATTATTTCTCCGCTTTCATCATATCAATGTATTTTCTACTTTTTCCATATAATACATGCTATTGAGATTGTGTTGGTTCCTTATTTCACATGCATCATATATACTACTCAAACTTTTTTTATATGACACAAACATGAAAAAATCACCAAACATGTTAAACAAGTAACTAAAATGCATCCATAGACCCCCATAGTATCAGTTCAGAGAGTCCTGACACTAGTATAACAATAAATATCTAGATCCACCGGATTTGGGATATTTCAGTGGTACCAGAGCCTTCTTCCCGCCAGCCTATGAAGAAGTGCTTCTCATGACCCCATGATTCCGGGAACAGGTGCATAATATCTAGAGGGTCAAGGACATATTGGGGACGAGTAAATTCCGTACCACAGAGGACATAGGAGAGACATAAGAGATAGAAACAGAAGGGACTACACTCCCTTCCAAACTCAGTCAGATATAGAGCCAGAGTTAGAGGACATGGATCACATCAGCTCCGACACAGAGGCACACATAGAGAGGACTACGTGTGACAGGTGTGATACACTAGAGGGTAGGGGGAAAGGCCCCAAGACACATTATGACAGTACACATTCCATCTTGAATGACCTAGCTAGAGGACAATGAGACATGATGAACGCCATAGCACAGATGGCCATAATCAGACAAATGATCCAACACATTGTGAGCACCATGGGTGTCAATGTCGTAGGAGGAGCGAGTAGGTCAGGAGGAAACTAGGGAGGTGGGGCCAATGTCTCCAGTGGATCTCAGGGTGAAGTGAGTGGACATCCCTCTCCTATCTGTGCCTATACATCATCTGGGAGGATTCCCAGACCATTATATCCACATTTTCAGGGGGGACAACCCCTAGGATAGCCAAGGAAGGAATGAGAACAACCCGGACAGGGGAAGGCAGTGCCACATGACCCATTCGGGGAGTACAGGAGAGATTATTTGGCTCTAGGACCAGATTTCCATGTAGACATGAGATTTATAGACTATTTTTCAATCAAATATTGGAATAGACCTTGGGAGACACAGAGGGGAAATGCGCAAACTCAAAACATGGACTTCATTAAGAAAGTGGGAAATCTGAACATTCCTACTTTCGATGGGTCATCACGATGCTCATCTTATGCATGGGTATAGAATCTTGACACATATTTCAAGCTCAACCTGATGATAGAGTCAGAAGCTATCAACTTCACCACCGTGCACTTGGATGGGGATGCCCATGAGTGGTGGTACCATAGGTTGGTGACGTCGGGTCACAGCCACATTACTTTGTACTTCGAGTTCACTAAGAGGTTGATGGAGAGGTTTGACTGGAGAGATCCATAACTCCATTTCAGGGATCTTACATAGTTGAGACAGACAGGGTCAGTTGAGGCCTTCATCACAGAGTTCCAATGAAAGGAAGTGGTTGTATCAGATATATCATAGCATAGATTAGTGATGTTTCTCACCGAGGCGTTGACAGATCCATTGAGAGGATAGGTTAATGCTTTCAAGCCTCAAACCCTATAGGAGTCCATTGTGCGCACGAGAGACATGGGGGACTCAATGATGAAACCCAAAACCTTTACCAAACCCTTTGTACCACAGAGGGATAGGGATCGAAAAAATCCTCAGAGGGAATGGAAGGGTAAGCCCAAACTAGATGATGAAACCAAATGGGAGTTGATGAGGAAGAAGCTTTGCTTCTCTTGTAGAGACCCTTGGGTACTAAGGCATATATGCATGGGAAAGGGACAAATCCACTACATTGAGGTGGAATTAGGCAGTGAGGAGGAGGATGAGGAGATCGAGGCATAGGAAGATAGCGATTCGGAGGATGAGACTACACACGAGGTAGAGTGACATTCGAAGAAACCTCAGATACAGATAGAGGCACAAGCAAAGGAGGAGAAAAAAAATTGTAGAGAGATGAAGGGGGGAACCATAGCAACCCTTTATGGATTACCCAAGTACAACACTCTCAGGCTTAAGGGCCTTGTATAGGGGCAGCACATGACAACTCTAGTTGATGGTGGGGCCACCCATAATTTCATAGACGCGTCCTTATTATCCCAGAGGGGGTTACACACTGAGGAGTTTGAGGGGTTCCACATGGCAGTGGCATATGGATACACTATGACATACTTGGACTTGGTCCCAGACCTAGAGGTCAAGTTAGGAAACTACACCCCGACGGATGCCTTTTATGTAGTTGACCTATCATATACAAATGCAGTCTTGGCAGTACAGTGGCTATATTCATTAGGGGAGATTGGGTTCAACTATCAGATGTTGACCATCAACTTCAGAGACCCTAGTGGATCGAGAGTGGTACTGAGGGGAATTTCTACAGGAGCACCCAGAGTAGTACCAACAAAGAGGATGGAGCGGATCTTTCGTCACGGTGATGTAGCATATGCAGCAGAGTGTTTGATCACCACCCGAAAGGATTAAGAGGGAATAAAGCATTACCATCCACATATCATGAAGCTTCTGAGTCAGTATGAGCCAGTGTTTGGGTCGATACCACTAGGGATACCACCAAACAAGGGGTTCAATCATACTATTGAGTTGGAGGCAGGGACTACACCGGTGATCACCGCGCCCTATAGGAACCCCAAAAGATTCAAGAACAAGATCGAGAAAGAAATCAAATAATTTCTTGCGATGGGGCACATCAGGCCTATCATGAGTCCATTTGCTTCTTTAGTCATTCTGGTACTGAAGAAGGATGGCACATTGAGGATGTGAACTGACTAAAGATCTCTCAATAAGAAAAAATCAAGAACATGTACTTGATTCCATGCATAGATGAGTTGATGGACGAGCTACACGGGGCAATTTTCTTCACCAAGATTGACATGCGGTTAGGGTTTCATCAGATCAACATCAGAGAGAAGGACATAGAGAAGACAACGTTCATGTGCCATTTTGGACATTTCGAATTTTTGGTCATTTCATTTGGGTTGACCAACGCACCAGCCACTTTTTAGTCTTACATCAATCACATCTTTAGGGGACATTTGATGAAGTGCCTTTTAGTATTATTCGATGACATTTTGATTTATAGGACATGGGATGAGCATCTAACACACTTGGAGGAGGTCTTGGGAATTATGCAGGCACAATCATTATATTCCAAGGAGTCCAAGTGTGAGTTTGGGATGAGGGAACTATAGTACTTGGGGAGTATCATCAGTGAGAAGGGAGTACAGGTTCATCAAGAGAAGATCAGGGCCATTCTGGATTGGCCAACACCCAAGAACATCACAAAGTTGAAGGGATTCTTTGGGTTATGTAGTTACTACATGTGGTTTGTCAGAGGATTTTCACAGTTGGGAGCACCACTCATAGATCTAACCAAGAAGGGTTCTTTTCATTGGACAGATGAGTCACAACAGGATTTTGAGAAAATGAAGGAGGTTATGAGCACATGCCCTGTTCTAGCCCTTATGGATTTCTCGCGACCATTTGTATTAGAGTGTGACGCATCAGGGGTGGGGATTGGAGCAATTTTAATGTAGGGGGGTCATCCCATTTTATTTGAGAGTAGGAATCTCAATGAGTCGAAGAGACTCTATTTGATTTACGACAAGGAAATTCTAGCAATCATTCATTCCTTAACCAAATTCAGGAAGTATATGGTGAGTAGCAGGTTTGCAGTGAAGACTCATCACAACAGTCTCAAGTATTTTCTGGATTAGAAAGACCTCAATGAGAGAAAACAAAAGTGGTTTTCAAATATCCAAGCCTTTGAATTTTACATTGAGTATGTTAAAGGAAAAATGAACTTTGATTCAGATGCCTTGTCTAAGAGGCCAACGGGGTGTTGATGATGGATATTTTCACAGATTGGAAGGCACATTTGTTGGTGGAGTACTCCAAAAACAAATTTTCTTGTGAGGTACTGGATGGATAGGTGGTTGAGGATAGATATCGGGTGCTAGATGATGTCATTTTATACAAGGACCAGATCTACTTGGTTCCATAATCTACCTTAAAAGGGAAGGTTTTGAAGGTTTGTCACGATTCGCCTACAACTGGAAATCAAAGATACTTCAAAACTTACAGGAAGATCATGGAGATATTCTCATGGAAGGGTCTCAAGGATGATGTACTAAATCACATTCGGGAGTGCACAAATTTTCAGCAGAACAATTTCGAGGAGACACACCCTACGGGGTTACTTCAACCTCTACCCATTATGGAGAAGAAATGGGAGAGCATTTCTATGGACTTAATTACATGTCTTCCTCGAGTGTAGGGTAGGGAATGTATATGTGTAGTGGTCGAAAAGCTAACCAAATTGTCACACTTCTTTTCCATACCCACAGACTATAAGGCCATATAGGTAGCAGAGCTATTATTCAAAGAGGTTTTCTTGTTGCACAGTTTACCCAGGAAGATAGTCAGTGACAGATATGGGCGCTTCATCAACACATTTTGGCAAGAGATCTTCATGTTGGGGGGCATAGAGTTAGCCACAAGTATCATCTACCACCCACAGATAGATGGACAGAAAAAGATTGTCAACAAATGGCTGGAGGGATATCTGAGAAATTATGTGGGGGGAAGCAATGCACATGGTGAGATGGTTGCACATGGGTTAGTATTGTTACAACACATCTTACCACATGTTTATCAGGATGTTGTTGTTTAGAGCATTGTATGGATACGATGAACCCTCTTTTGTGGATATTGTGTTTGGGGATAACAGGGTCTCGGGGACTAAAGATTGGGTTGAGGAGAGTCAAAGGATTCTACAGGCGGTAAAGGAGGACTTACAAGAAGCTCAGAACCAACAAAATATCTATGTAGATAGGCAGAGGATAGAGCACAGTTTCGAGGTAGGGGACTTGGTTTTTCTGTGATTACAGCCATACAGACAGTCTTCCTTGAAAAGAACTGGGGCATAGAAGTTGAAGCCTAGATTCTACGGACCTTACAGAGTCAACAAGAAGGTATGCGAAGTGGCATATGAGATAGAGTTTTCGAATGGTAGCAAGATTCAAAATGTATTCCACGTTTCTTGCCTTAAAAAGGCAGTGGGACAACAGGTTATCATTTCAGAGGAGTTTCCACCCTTGGATGAGGAGGGTCAGTTGGAGCTAGTACCAGAGGAGGTGCTATAGAAGAGAGAGTGAAGATTGAGGAGTAGGGTTATCAAGGAGTGCTTGGTCATATGGAGGGGAATTCTAGTGGAGGATGCCACATGGGAGGGAGAGCATATATTGCAGCACCTAGGATTGATGTTGCTTGAGGAAAATCAATCTTAGGAAGGGAGGACTGTGATGTCCTGTTCCCAAGAGTAGGCTAGCAAGGAGTGAATTAGTAGTCTATATGTTCTCGTAGACTATAGTCAGGCACATACATGGAACAAGGGGGACAAATAAGGGTGAATAAATGGTTAAACGATGAATTAAGACAAAAATAATAGGAAAAGTCACTTAAGCCAAAGTCAATAGAGAAATAGAAGAAAAAGGTGAGGGGGGGGGGACTTAATTAATTAATCACTCAACTTAGAAGTAAACATGCCTAGATTAAGTGATGTCAATGGAAAATTAGATCAGGGAAGATATAAAAGGAGGAATTTGACCTAATTCCTCATTATGTTATGATTTGATGTTGAGAACAATTTCCAGAGGAGGAAGTCGACCTCTTTGATGTTTTGTGGGTTGTTGGAAGAAACCACCACCCAGATAAGTTTAGGTGTTGGAAGACACAACCTAGCCTATCGGATATACCATCCAAGTATTTCACCATGCTAGATCAGGAGTATACAAATCCAATTCATAGTTTTCGCAGCACAACCGGTGAGGGCGCAAGGGTTAGAGAGTATTTTTGTGTAGTTGTACAAGACTAGGGATTATCTTGTCAGGTCCTTCTGACCTAGTTGAGAGGAAGAAAATGTGCTTCTTTTGAGCCACTAGTCATCATATTCTGATACTGGAATATTCCATGGCACATCGGATAGCCAGGAAGTGTGCAACTCTTGAGGAGGGACATCTGGGTTTCTAGAGGGATTTCCGGATCAGATATGGGGAAACCCTTCCAACCCAGTATAGAGGAGGCTAGGGAACAAATATAGAGACATATATTAGTGGATTTATTTGGTGGAATCACTAGGGAACATTGTCAGAGCCTAGGAGGTGCACAACCCCCTATGGGATATCATCTGGGATTCATCCAGAGCTTCAGTGAGCTTATCTTTAGTCCAAAAGATATCAGGAGGGACCTAGAGGCTAGGGTGCTCAGTTTGGGATAGTTTTTAGGCTGATCGATTGAGTATAGCCACAAGGGCATGTTTATCCAACATTTGTAGCAGTTGTCGTGAGTTTTTAGAGCTGCATGTTGTCGATCTATCCAGGCATATGCAGATATATCCACATATTCTAATCACGAGTATTTTGTATTAGTTGCATTGTATTCTAGTGACGATCAATGAGATCTAGCTAATGATTGTTTCTTTGCTTTCAACATATCAATGTATTTCCTTATTTTTCCATATAATACATGCTATTGAGATTGTGTTGATTCCTTGTTTCTCATGCATCATATATACTGCTCAAACTTTATTTATATGACACACACATGCAAAAATCACCAAGAATGTTAAAGAAGTAACTAAAACGCATCCAGAGACCCCCATAGTATCAGTTTAGAGAGTCTTGATACTAGTATATCAATAAATATCTAGATCCACCGGATTTGGGATATTTCAATTTACTCCCTTGGATATTATTTCTGAATTTTCACCAAAATTTGCTTCAATTGATTCCTCATATTGTCCCATTTTGAAAAACCATGAACCTCCACTCCAATGTAAAAGAAAATGATATCTGAAAAAGGATTTGAATCTTCCACATTGGAGAGGATCACATAATTTGTAATCAACAGAAACTTGCCACAATGTAAGCTCCCTTTCATGTCATGCTAAATGGTTGTTCACGGATTCATAGAAAAGGGATATACATTTTTCTAATAATGGTCTTTTTGCAAGAGGCATGCGTGCCATTTATAAATTCAGTGAGATGGGTAAACTAAGTATTGATCTGTCATCAAAGGTCTTGTTAGATATATTGGCTTTTGCAAATAGGTTTTGTTGTGAGAAATTAAAGGATGGCTGTGACAGAATTTTGTCATATTTTATTCATACTAAACGGGATGCAATAGATTTTATGGAACAGGTCTTGGAAGAGGTTTCTCAGTTGGGTTGGATGTACCAAAAAAAAATTGTCTTCATATTTTGATGGGAAAGAAAAATAGTTAGAATTGGAAAGAGAAAAAACATTGGAATTCATTGTGGAACAAATCTTTTGAAAGTTGACCATAATGAGAGAGAGATTAGAATTGTTGGAAACTCCACAATGTGGAAATAATACACTTTCAGTCCTAGTAAGTCGGGTTTCTTACTATTTTTACACCTGAGCAGTTGATGGAAAAATATACAAAATCTATGTTTTTTTTTCTTGGGTCTTTTGCCGATAATTGCAATCAATCATTATCTTTACAGGAAAAGGGAAAGATTGATTTCAATATTTCTAGGAATGTGTTGGAAAGTTCCATGTCTAGTCCTTCAAGAAGTCCAAAAGTGTTTTTTGGGCAGCAAAGTCTAATCCTAAGGTACCTTTAGTTCGTTAGGGCCATTGTTCAAGTCTTGGTTCAGGTCATAATTCAAGCCATAATTCCAGATTTCCAACAAAGGATAGATATCTGAGAATGTTGTTCCATTCCAAGTCCAATAATGGCAAGTGATCCAAGCTCAAGAGTTTAGAGTGGGGAAATTACACCGTTTCATCCTCGAGTTATTGGAACAACTCCTTGATCTCACTGGAAGAAGGATATGAGTTCTTGAACCTTGTCATTGAGAAACACTTTTTCTCTTATGATGGATTTTTTAAAAGTTATTCATCAAACAATTTGATCAAAGGTCTGTACTGACCTGACTATTATGAAGATTTGGGAGAGGTAATTTTAAAGAGGTTCTTTTTGCTTGATTTTTTCTGCATTGGACAAGACAAAATACTAGAGCAATCTTTCAAACATAAATGGAATTGATGGCCTTTCTAAATCTATCATTTTTAAAACCAACGATCCTAACCCAAAAATTATTTGGAATCAACATCATTTCTACAAACAAGAATTCTTGAGGATTGCAAAAGGGAGGATATGGTTGATCCAATAGAGTTGATATCTGTGAAATTTGTACAAAAAAAAATCTTATGAAGGCTGAATTGAAGGGTGTAAGAAGGGAAACAATCCACACTAAACCTCTAGCAAGAGATACATATGTTGTCATATGAGAGGAATTTGAGGTCTCCTTGAATATGTTATCGATAAGTTTATTTACAACCATCCACTTCTTTCCATCATTACACCCATGCCTCACCAAGAAGTTGGTATATCATTCAATAATAGGGCAGTGAGAAAGTCACAAAAATCATGGGACCTAAAGATTCAAATCTAGTGAGGTTTTGAATTATGCACCTATAATAATTGAAATGATGTTGAAATGGGTTTAGGTAGTTTTTGCAATATATGGGGACTGTTATTCCCCATTTCTAGGGATAAATAAGGAGATTATGTATCGAGGCCCTCGGGTTGTAGACATGGAGTACTGAGAGATAGAACAACAGGTAGAGCCCCACATCACACCACCCATCACCATGAGATCAATGGTTGTATCATTCACCACATTTGCTTGGATCACAAAGGACGACAAGACTTGATCCATGAGGTAATGAGTCCATCATAGTGGTAAGTGTCATTTTAATAAATGAAGCATTTGAATATGTTGCAAAGGGTTCTTCCTTGATTTTGAAAACATTTTCTTGGAAATTATGCTCTTTTCCCTATTTCACCTTGGTGGTTGACATTGTGTCCTAGTAAGTGGTCACCCTTGGGGAAAGGGTTGGTACTGGGGGGTCTCCTTTATGAGTCATCGTACCGATCCCACACATACTTTCCACTTTCCATGTTTCTTTCCCTTCGTTTAAATAATCTTTTGGTTTTTCGAGCCACATTGACCCAAAAAGGGCTTGTACCTCATTTCATGGGAAGAAAGGGATGAAATCCCAGAGGATTGTAGCTGGAAAAAGATAAAATCCAATCATAAACCTTCCATATGCTCGCCTAGGGATCCTGAGAACAATAAAATGTTTCTCACAAAAAACTGAGGGACCCATAAAATAAATAACTAATTAAACATGCCAAACAAGGTAGAGCATGTACGGACAATGTTTTTCATGCTTAGGTAGAAGTCCCACACATTGTCTTAAACTTGGGGAAGAAAAGTGTGACCAAGGTAGAGTTAAGGTGGGCAATGTTTTTCATGCTTAAGTAGAAGTCCCACTTTAGATTCAACCTGGGAACACTCTAATAAATTAAATGGAAAAAGGGCTTGGGAAAATTATGCATCGTGGATGAAGGGCAACACACCCTCTACAAAGGCACCCATAAATGAGACAATATGAGCCCTTGTATGTCAAGAAACCTCATGCACAAAAGTATTACCCCTATCCACCTCATACTCTTCACATGAATTAGAGAGGGTCCACCTAGGAAACACTCCTTAACTTGGGGAATGCTTCACCCAATAGATCACTATGACAATCCTCCCATGCCTAAATTTGTAAAGTTGCATAAGGTCTTTGAGCATTTGTTTATTTTGAGAGGAGGGATTTGATGAACATGTTTGGGTGGTTCTTTTGTTATTTATGGATTACTTGACATGATTCTTGCGACTTGTGATCCCTTGGAGGGACAATTTGCTTTTCTTTGCAAGGCCTTGATAGGTGGAAGACTTTTTGTGAAGGTACACGGTCACTTGGACCTTCACTTGGGGTTTGAAGCCCGCAGGATGGATGATATGTCCTTACTTCTTGGACACCTGGATTAGATACCTTGCCTTTGGAGGAACTTTGGGATCCCCTACGGGTGAGTTTTTAGCCTTCCTAGCCCCAACGAATTGCCTTTGGAGGCCTTGCACAACACTATTGTGGCATGATGTCACATATGGAAGGATAGGGTTTTGATGGTGGTGATGATTGATGATGACTAGGCATGATAATATGAAGGAAGTCTCTTTCACCATGGACTTATTTCCTTTGGAGGCCCAACATCTCCTTCAAAGAGCTCAATGATTTACTCATTTTTCCAAAATGTCACCCCTAGGGGGTATGACGTCATATTTTAGGGTTTTCTTCTTTATGTAAAATCAAAATTTGAATTGTAAAGGGTAAATTTAGGAGTTCATCCTCCCTAAATTGTGGTTTACCCTAATTTTATGTGAACAAATTGTTTTTCAAGGTCAAGTATAAATAATACCTTGCTCATTTCATTTTAACCATAACAATCTCACTCGAGAATTACATACTTTATGGCTGAAATTTTCGCCCCTCTTGGGAAAATCATATCTCTCTCTCTCTCTTATAAAAATTTTGGATTCTTGATACTTGTATTGTGGATCTAAAGTGGTGCGCTATCTCTTGGATTCGTGTCTCTTTCTATGGTGATGGAATGTTCTTGGAAGATAAGGGTTTATCTTGATATTTTCTTGGAACTGCTAAGGAATTTTTGCATATTGTTGGTATTTATTTCTTGTTTTATGGTTATTCTGGTCTAAAACCTTGGAGGAGCATAAGGTCATACAACCTCCACCAAGATTCATCATAATTGTTATTGGATAAGCTATTGCAAAAGGCTGCTAGGAGGACTAAAATGGCTTACACCCTCATACTGAATTACCTTGTTGGATTTTCTTTCTCTAGGGAGTGAAAGGGATTACACCCATAGAGAATTAGTAGATATAACCTTACATAAGAATACTCCATAACCCACTGGCAAGGAACTTGTCTATTTTTTCATTGAAGAAATAAAATCATTGCATTGGTATACGTGAAACTGAGAGATATTGTATTTGTTCAAGTTGGAATATTTTCTAAGTGTCATAAGTTTGATTATGCCCTAAGGGCATCTAATTTGGCCAAGGAATTCTCTTTCTGCAATTAAATTAATGCTACAACCATTAGGGATGCATCAAAACTCACTTTTTTTTTTTATCTATTGCTCACTTTTCCACCACTGAAATTTACTAGTGAACCTAGATTATTGTTCTATTGCTCATTGGCTATATTTTTGAAGGTTTACTTGTTGATTTATATGGTTGGAATTTTCTGTTGTAGCATTTGTTTGATACATCCACTTGTCTGTAATAATAAATTACTAATAACATTTATTAAACAACCCTAAACGCCAATAAAGTTTTTCTCTTTTCATTGGAAGTTAAACTAGTCATTGCTAGCTTGGTTTCTAGTATCATTTACTTGACTTTTGGCAATATATTTTTCAGCCATTTGCTAATTTACTTTTATTATATAAGTATGATATATTTCTGCAATTTAGGACATAAATATTTCGTTTCTTGTTCCCTTGTTTATTTGGTTTCTATCTCGATCAATTGTATTGTCTTGTGCAGGTTTAACATTGTTTTACAGGTACACAACACTTTGGAAACCACCCTTAATCAACAAGAATTATTTCCAAGACCTTTTACACCTCCAAAATTTTCTTTTAGGGGATTCATTAGTCATTCTACCACTTTCCATCTCAATCCCCCTAGGGTCACTAGGATTCCCCCCTTGTGGTGACTTATCATCACTAAAGCGAAGGGACTATCTATCTAAGGTGAAAGTGGGTAGCTACTCCCATAGTTTTCCCACTCTTGTGTATTGGGTTAGGATTTGTACCACCTAAGTTTTGTGTGATAACATTCTGATGTTGTTGCTGGGAGGATTTTCAATCCTCTTTCGTGCCCTAAAGACACTTTGGCAAGCTTTGATCCCAAATCCTTTACCCCTAGATTTCCTGGCGACTCCACTTGAGGAAAATTCCATTTTCCTTTTCTTAATGAGTTATTCATAAATCTCATATGATGACTCCACCTTCCCAGAATCTGTCTTTCCAAAAGACCCTTCCCCTGGAAGATTCAAGCCTTCCAAGGTTTACTGAAGAAAACCTCCTCTTAACTCTCATGTCGTAAAAACCCTCTTTCCCGATAATCTTCCCTTTTCCCCAATGGATCATCATTGGGAAAAATACCTTTACAAGCCCTTGAACTTGGTTTCCATAGTTGGATATCCCAATACTATGCCTAAAGAAACCAACAAATGGTTGCCAAATGTTTTTAGGAAACAATGTGGTCACAGTTGAGGAACACATCTATGAAATTGGTCGATACATGGAAAATGGATGGAACATGAAGATGTGGAAATGAGGATACTAGCTACATCTCTTACTAAAGATTTCCAGAGGTGGTTCAAAGGCTTGACTGACAATCACCTAGAAACATATGATGATTTCACTAAGTTGTTCAAAAGTAGATATGCAACAAAGAAGGATAGAAGAATGTTGATGAATTAGTTCAACCAGATTAAGAAGAAGGAGAACGAGACAATGAGTGAATTTGACACAAAATTTGATAATCTCTATATCCAAATCTCGAAGGATTTGTGCCCATCTGAAGCAATTGTATGTCTCCTCTATGTGAATGCCTTTGAAGGTTAATTTGGTTTCATCCTAAGGGATAAGAAACCCAACACTTTGGAAAAAGACAAAGAGTATAGTGTATAAATCGAAGAAAATATTATTTACTCCAATATTGATCCATATCATTATCCTCATACCAGGATGAAAGAAAAGATAAAGATAGTAACAACCAATGCACCAGATCCAATAACTCTCCTAGCGCATAAGCTTGATAAAATGAATGCTTAGTTTGTCCAAACTAAGAATCAAGTTATGAACCTATTGACAAGCCTAGAAAGAAATCAATCTGCTTTGAGACCTCCTTTCATAAGACAATAGAGGCATGCTACATGATGGAACGAAAAATATCAACTAGAGGAAAAGTCTCTTGATACTTTAAACCCTGTTGGGATGGTCAATTTGGAGGAATCAACATGGTGTTCTCCTTGTCAAGAACCCCATCCAGAAGAGGAATGTCTTAGATGAGATGAGGATTCCCCTGATAGTATGAACTTCATAGACATACTTTTCACCTTCCAGGATGATAAGTATGTGGACATCACCCAGGAACAACTTGATGAAGTCAGGAAGAGGGGATATATAGAAGGTCGGATAAGAGTGCTTAATCAATTGACTGAGGATCATAGGAAGGAATTGAAGAAGACGAAAATATTGAGATATGCAAGAAGGAATAAAATTCTTGCCCCTTCACCATAAGATCCAATTCACCCACTGCTAGAGAAGAAAGCTCCATCTCAATTGGTAGAGAAGTTCGCCCCACCTCCCCCACCTCCAGTTTGTGACTTTCCTCCAAGACCAACACAAGCAAATGAAGAGATCCAATTAAACATAGACATCTCAGCCATGATTGGAAAGATGAATATGGCAGTTCCTATGGTGGATATGTGAAATATCCCTTCTGTGAGAAAAAAAGTGTTGAATATGTTGAAGGTACCCGTTAAAGTAGAGGACCCTCTTGTGATCTTGAACACCATTTACCATGAATGGAAAAGGGATGCAAACCCTCCCTTTTATATTTCCTTGGGTGTGAATTGTCTCTGTTTGAACAATTGTATGATGGATTTTGGGGCCTTGACAAATGTGATGTCTTTGAAGGTAAGGAAACAACTTGGCTTGGAAACAAGTTTCCCATATGGAAATGTCTGTGGCATTGATTCTAAGAAGGTGAAAGTTTATGGTCTCATAAAACATGTGGAGGTCTACTTGGAATATTTCCCTCACATTGGCCTCCTTATGAAAATAGTGGTGATTGATGTTCCATATTCTTGGGGCATGCTCTTATAAAGAATTTGGGCTGCCACACTTGAAAAATTTATCAACATGGACCTTACTCATGTGCATATTCCTATGGGAGATGGTACTTTCGAGATTCTCTATAACCGAGAAATGTCCGTGAAACATGTGTTGGATTGGAATGATCCTGAACAAAGTAGAGAGGATGAGTTTGATGAGGCTCCAAATACCATTGAGTCTGATCCACGAGACTTGAATTTTATGCAATAGGATTTCATAGACACTCTACTTCCAAGGAAAAATGAATACAAAGAAAAAATTGAAAAATTACAAGGAAAAGAGATGGGGTCCATTAAGATATTAAAGAAGGATCAAGAAGATAAAAGAAATAAAGAACATGAAAAAGTCATTAAAGATATGGTCAATACATAACCACCTTCATACCCTTACATTGAGAATACACCTTACATCAACTTCAGTGAAGGGAACCTCAAACTTATGTGGGATAAGAGGAAGGGAAATCCCATCTAGATCAGAAGAGTGAAGTCTTATAGATTGGCTCTTACATCGTCAAGAAGAAGTCCAAGAAGGGAAGCTACTACTTGTCTGCCATGGATGGGATAAAGATGTCATTACCAGTTGATGGGTCTCTTCTTCTACCCTATGTTTAAGTAACTTGACTTCTTCAGGGCCGAGGCCCTAGGTAAGTAGGTAAGTCATCTTTCTTTCTTGCATTTGCATTTGTCTTTCTCATGATAGTTTAGTTGCATCTCATTTTCACTTTTCATTTTTCTCTACTTGCATTTTTTTCTTGAATCATTGATTTATATAATTTTCTTTCATCATATTACATGTTAGTTTATAAATTTTGAAAAAATATGCAAAATTTCCTTTTCTAAGATTAGTTGTCAATTTTGATTTTTAATATTTTGATTATATGAACAAAGGGTGAGTGAGCCACCCTGGATTTCACAGTTTGTTGTTTATGTGTGTGTAGGCACAGGTCTTACCAGAAGGTATTGTGGTTCTCATGCACTCTACGACGAGCACATGTCCCCAAGTAGGAACCACATGTTATCCCCCATTTCTAGGGATAACTAAGGAGATGATGTATCGAGTCCCTCAAGTTGCAGACATGGATTACTGAGAGACATAACAATAAGTAGAGCCCCACATCACACCACCCATCACCATGAGATCGATGAATGAACCATTCACCACACTAGCTTGGATCAGAGAGGACGAAAAGTCTTTCTCCAAGAGGTAATGAGTCCAACATTGTGGTAAGTGCCATTTTAATAAATGAAGCATTTGAATATGTTGCAAATGGTTCTTCCTTGATTTTGAAAATGTTTGCTTGGAAATTATGCTCTTTTCCCTGTTTCACCTTAGTGGTTGACATTGTGTCCTAGTAAGTGATCACTCTCAGGGAAAGGGTTTCTACTGGGGGGTCTCCTTAACGATTAATTGTACCTCTCCCACACATACTTTCCATTTTCCATGTTTTTTTCCCTTTGTTTCCTCATCTTTTGGGTTTTCATACCACATTGATCCAAGAAGGGCTTGTACCTCATTTCACGGGAAGAAGGGGTTGAAGGCCCAGAGGATTGTAGATGAAAAAATATAAAATTAAATCATAAACCTTCCAAATTCTCACCCAGGGATCCTGAGAACAATGAAACGTTTCTCACAAAAAATTGAGGGACCCATAAAATAAATAACTAATTAAACATGCCAATCAAGGTAGAGCATGTGTGGGAAATGTTTTTCATGCTTAGGTATAATTCCTACACATTCTATTCAACTTGGATAAGCACAGTGTGACCAGGGTAGAGTTAAGGTGGGAAATGTTTTTCATGCTTAGGTATAAGTCCCACTTTAGCTTCAACATAGGAACACTCTAATAAATTAAATGGAAAAAGGGCTTGGAAAAATCATGCATCGCGGACGAAGGGAAACACACCCTCTACAAAGACACCCATAAATGAGACAATATGAGCCCTTGTATGTCAATAAACCCCATGCCAAAAAGTATTACCCCTATCCACATAATACTCTTCACATGACTTAGAGAGGGTCCACCTAGGAAACAC
Organism: Picea engelmannii; assembly: GCA_009831015.1. Lineage (NCBI taxonomy): Eukaryota > Viridiplantae > Streptophyta > Pinopsida > Pinales > Pinaceae > Picea > Picea engelmannii. The sequence continues at coordinate 1,125,297 of ML778994.1, forward strand.
TCCTTAACTTGGGGAATGATTCACCCAATAGGTCACTGTGACAACCCTCCCATACCTAAATTCGACATGTTGCATAAGGTCTTTGAGAATTTGTTTATTTTGAGAGGGGGGATTCAATGCATATGTTCAGGTAGTTCTTTTTTTATATATGGCTTACTTGACATTATGCTTGTGACTTGTGAGCCCTTGGAGGGCAAATTTTCTTATCTTTGCAAGGCCCCGATAGGTGGAGGACTTTTTGTGAAGGCACAAGGTCACTTGGACCTTCACTTGGGGCTTGAATCCCATAGGATGGATGTTGCACCATTGATTATTGGACACCTATATCAGATACCTTCCCTTTGGAGGCACTTGGGGATCCCCTACAGGTAATTTGCGAGCCTTCCTAGCCCCAACGACTTGCCTTTGGAGGCCTTGTGTTGCACTTTTGTGGCATGATGTCACATATGAAAGGATAGGGCTTAGATGGTGGTGATGATTGATTATGACCAGGCATGATTGAATGAAGGAAGACCATTGCACCATGGAGGTATGTCCTTTGGAGTCCCAATGTCTCCTTCAAAGAGAGCAACGATTTTCTCATTTTGCCAAAACATCACCCCTAAGGGGTATAACATCGTCTTTTAGGGTTTTCTTCTTTATGTAAAATCAAATTTTGAATTGTAAAGGATAAATTTAGGAGGTCGGCCTCCCTAAATTGTGGTTTACCCTAATGTTGTGTGGACAAATTGTTTTTCAAGGTCAAGTATAAATAAGACCTTGCTCATTTCATTTTAGACATAACAATCTCACTTGAGAATTACATACTTTATGGATGAAATTTTTCACCCCTCTTCAAAAAATCACATCTCTCTTCTCTTTTGCAATTGTTGGATGCTTGATACTTATCTTGTGGAGCTAAATTGGTGCGCTATCTCTTGGATGCTTGTCTCTTTCTATGGTGATGGAATGTTCTTGGTAGATAAGGGTTTATCTTGCTATTTTCTTGGAATTGGTAAGGAATTTCTGCATATTTTGGGTATTTATTTCTTGTTTCATGGTTATTATTGTTTAAACCCTTGGAGGAGTATAATGGAATACACCCTCCACCAAGATTCGTCATAATTTCTATTGGATAAGCTATTGCAAAAGGTTGCTAGGAGGAGTAAAAGGGATTACACCCTCCTATATTTACCTTTCTGGATTTGCTTGCTCAGGGAGTAAAAGGGATTACACCCATAGAGAATTAGTAGATATAACCTTACACAAGAAGAATCCATAACCCACTGGCAATGCACTTGTCTATTTTTGCATTGGAGAAATAAAATCATTGCATTGGTATACGTGAAGTTGAGAGTTATTGTATTTGTTCAAGTTGGAATATTTTGTAAGTGTCATAAGCTTGCTTATTCCCTAAGGGCATCTACTTTGGCCAAGGAATTATCTTGGTTCAATTAACTTAATTATATAGACATTATGGCTGCAACAAAACTCACTTTCTTTTATCTATTCCTCACTTTTGCACCATTGAAATGTATTGGTGAACTTAGATTATTGTTCTACTGCTCATTGGCTATATTTTTTACGGTTTACTTGTTGATTTATGTGGTTGGAATTCGTTGATGTAGAATTTGTTTGCTACAAACACTTGGCTGAAATAATAACTTATTGATAATAAATATCCCTAAACTCCAATAAATTCTTGATATTTTCAACGAAATTTAAATTAGTCATTGCTAGCTTGGTTTCTAGTATATTTTACTTGACTTTTGGAAATATATTTTGCAACCATTTGCTAATTTACTTTTCTAATATAAATATGATATACTTCTACAATTTAGGACAAAAATATTTACTTGATTTTCCCCTTGGTTATTTGGCTTGTATCTCGATCAATTGTCTTATCTTGGGTAGGTTTAACATTGTCTTGCAGGTACAAAACACTTTGACAACCACCCATCATCGACAAGACTTTTTTCCAATCCTTTTTCCACCTCCAAACTTAACATATAGGGGATTTATTAGTCATTCTACCACTTTCCATATAAATCCCCCTAGGGTCATGGGGATTCCCCCCTTGTGGTGAGTTATCATCACTAAAGTGAGGGGAGTATCTATCTAAGGTGACAATGGGTAGCTACTCTCATAGTTGTCTCACTCTTGTGGATTGGATCGGGCTTTTCCCCACCTACAATTTGTGCGATAACAGGGAGCATGTAATTAGCTGATGGAGAACACTTTTGTATCCTTGTAGACTTTTGTTTACTAGGCTATATTTCTATCACTCAATATCAAAAGGAATATCAAGTCACAGATTCATTGGAGCTAGTGGCGACTTCCACAAATGAGGATTCCACTATTATTCAATCTCATTATAGAGGTCTGACTAAAAGAAGGAAATTTTGGAAAAGTTAAGCGACCATTTCACTCTTAATAAACATTGTAAGGGCTTTGATTGTAGCTAATCGACAGAGGCAGAGCATCACCAATTGGCAGAGTTACTTCCAACCTAACATTTTTGGCAGAATTTGAAGGTATCTTTTAAGCATAACTGCAAAAGAAGGAAACTTTGTTTTCTAAACAAGGATTTTTTCCTACATTCACTTCCTTTCTGTCACTATTCATGTCTATAATGATGAAATAACTAAGGAGATAAATCCTAGAAAATTGGTCATGATGAAATTTGAATACTTGATAAAAGTTGTCAATTGTTGTGTTGGGTTGATGGTTTGAAAGGAGGTAGTGAGAACAATCTTCCTATAAAAAAAATTCTGGATGACCTCGGGATGACACAAGGACCTTTAACATTCAACAATGTACAACTCAAAATGCAGTTGCATTGTTGGTATTCATTGGAAGTTGGAATAACATAAAGTATTTATTTATGATAAGAAAATCTGGCAATAGCAATGCATATTGATAAAATTGAACTAGCATGGAAGTAAAGTTAGAAAATCTTGTAGTCAAAAAATAATCAGTGCTTACTCCTTTGGCATGAGGACATGTCAATCCTCAAGCACGGGGGAGATGTTGACTCGCTAAATTGACATTTTTTTATACCATTGGTCGGTCTCCTTTACCTTATCTGTCCCATTCGCTATGTCAGATACCATATTTACCCATATTTTTGACGTTAATGTGCCTCACAAGCTTAATGTTGTCAATTGTTATAATTTCCTTTATTTTTAATGATTTAGGAGGATTTGGATCAATCTTGTCAATGAAGGTTTTGACAGTTTTGTTCCCATACCTCCAACTGTTCTAGTACCCAAGTTTGTAGGTTTGCATATATGTGCACACCCAGGTTGAATATGGTCACATGGGTTTTAAATATCTAACCCCCAACATGGTTTGTGTGCCTTGCTTCATGCCCAAGTTGCACATAGCAGTCTCCATATCATGATTAACAATCCAGACAACTTGTGCCAGGCATAACCAAGCAATCTGTGACATGTTTTTTGTCCATAACATCTCCATTTAAGTGTCGCACAAGTGGTTTCTCCAAATTTTTTGTGGATTGGGAGATATACACAGTTCTTCTAAAGGGTCTTTTCTTGTTGCAGTCATTGGAAAACTACATCCCAAACAAAGAAACTAGTCAACAAAGGAACCAACTCCAGCCTATTCTCAAACGGTTTATGATATATGGATCTAATGTAATCTGATCTTGATTTGTTCTTCAACCAAGATCCACTAAAAACACACAAAGACAATATTTTGTAAATCTGTCCATGATTGATATTCTAAATTTGGAGGAATTGGTTCCAATTCACCCCCTGCCTCTTTGTATAAAATGTATGAGTAGAATAGAGAGGGGGGGGGGAGCTAGATTGAACAACTAAAGAGGGAATGGATAATTTTTGAACTACATTGTACATTGTTGAAGGCTTTTCCTACAATGAATTAATATCACATCTATTCCTGCAAGTGGAATTTTGAGTACAACCTAACACTGTAAATCTTTCCCATGGTGTGTGTCAAGCTTGGCAGTGCCCCCATCCTGGCATAATTTGTGTTGTTTTCATTCACTTTTAGTCAACTAGATCACTTTTTCTTTCCATTGTTGGTTATTTTTTGCATTTGAAGTCTGCTACATAAACTGATTATTTGTTGAAGATTGAAGGACCGATCTCCTTGATAAGTGATCACAAGAATTTTTGGGAAATACTATGGTTTGTGCTAGGAAATCATTTGAGTAAATCTTGTCCAATAATACAGTTTCGTGGTGTAGTTTGATTTCATATATTATCTTGTTTATTGTTGTGTGATTCGTTCAAATATTTAAAGAGATTTTTTATTAGATCACCAAAGGACCACCACTTAAGACTCAAGAATTAGTTTGTTGAACACGTAAAATCACATGAAAATTCACAATAATGAAAGATTGTGGTTTTGAGCCCAACAACATCTAAGTGATCTTGCAGTCCAATGACAAGTTGTAGTCCTATGGTGGTGGTTAGTTGATTTCATTTGGGTTTGGATTTCCTAGTAATTGTCAACATCAATTTAGAATAGTCTTTGATTCTGCATTCATGTGCTTGCACCTCAAATCTTATGCACCCTCGGGTTGATGATTTGATGTCCATAATTTATACATATAAATTTCCCCACAACATTACTTTAAGGTTATTCTAGATTGCAAAATTTATCTTTTCGTGTTACCGGCTATGTCATATTTCAATGTACATCAAATGTCATGTCATGTAACATTGAAATGTTCATTAAGGGTTTTTCACATTCTGATGTAAAAGAAACGTTATGTCACATTGTGAAATTCATAAACGATTTTCTCTCATTACGACATTTATCAAGGGTTATGTTGGATTGTGACATTCCTTAATGGTTGATGGCTATGTTTGATTGTGATGTTCCTCAATGTTTATGTGAAATTGAGACATTCATCTTGGTTGACTTGTGTCAACTTCCTACATTCATGAATGGTTGTCACATTGTGGTGTCGATCAAATGTGATGTCACATTGTCACATTCATAAAGGATTTTGTCACATTTTGACATTCATCGAGGGTAATGGTGCATTGAAACATAACCCTAAGGAAATGTCGCAAGGTGACATAGCCCTAAATGAACATCACAATGTGACGTAACCATTTAGGAACGATGCAATTCGACATAATACATTGAATATGTATGTCGCAATGTGACACAACCATTGAGGAATGTGGTTATTTGACATAAGTTAGCATTGAAAATGTTATGTCACATCGTGACATTCATTTACGGTTATGTCACTGAGGTAAATATCGATAGGTGACATAACCCTAAATGAACATCACAATGTGACGTAACCATTTAGAAATGATGCAATTCAACATAATACATTGAATATGTACGTCACAATGTGACACAACCATTGAGGAATGTAGCTATTTGACATAAGTTAACCTTGAAAATGTTACGTCACATTGCAACATTCATTTAGGGTTATGTAACCTCATGACATTACTTTAGGATTATGTTTGAGTGTGATTTTTATGAATTGTGTCCCTCATATTGGATTATGGGTGCCAAATTAAAGGTCACCCATAGTCAACCATAGTTGACTACATTTAGGGTTATGTCACCTTGTGAAATTCCTTTAGGGTTATGTTTGAGTGTGATGTTTGTGATTTGTGTCCCTCATATTGGAATATGGGCACAAGGTCATCCATAGTCAACCATTCATGAGTTGTTGACTATGGTTGACTGTTGCATTTCAACATACTTCTTATTGTCTCAATTTGTAAATGGTTATGTGACATTGCAACATTTAATTAGGGTTAAGTAATGTCATAAGCTGGCATATTGTTAACCATGGTTTCCATATGTGATTATGACTCATTGACTTTTGATGAATTGATATGTTCCTCAATGATTGTGTGGTTGACTATGATTGACCACGATGTACTTGGTTGACCATGATTACTATGTTGACATAGTTGAATTAATATGTTTACTATGTTCTTTGATTAATATGTTGCATTGTAAATAATATAAATAAGTTTTTTAATCTGATTTGATCATTTAAATTGAACATGCAATTAAAATAACTAATAAGAAATTCTAAACATGATACTTCACATTAATTTTAAATTTTTCTATTTCTATTTAATAGCTTACTCTTATTATTATTTGAGAAACAAAATAAATTTTCAAAAAATATTTTCCAAATAATACATTTCTCTAAACTACATATACATTCCATTGAATATAAAAACTATTTTATCATATAAACCAAATTAAGATGTGCATTATCCACTAATTTTAGAAAAAATCTATAACAATTTTAATAACATTAAATTATTATTTAATTTTCACATAAGAGAATTCGTTAATAGCAAAATTTTAATTAAACATAATATTTATGGTTATTGTTTTTTTTCCTTCCCATATCATCTTAAATAAACTTTTTAACCAAAATATTCACCAAACATTATCTTTAATTTTCTTTGCAACAATTTTAATTTAAAAAAAATAATAAAAATTTAAAGTTTTTTTTTTTTTTTTTTCTTTCTTATTATCATATCATCTGGTAAACTTTTTAAATGAAAAAGTCACTCAATCATTCTCTTTTATTTTTAAATGGTATTTTTTTAACAATTTGAATTTAAAAAATTTAAACAAAGTTTTTGACTTTTTATTTCCTATTTTCACTTGTATTTATAAAATTTATAAAATTATAATTTTTTAAAATAATGTGGTTACTATGGTTGAATATGAATATTGACCACGTTGTACTTATTGAGACATAGTCCAAATTACTATGTTCATTGATGATTATGTTGTATTCACTAATAACTTTTTTATAAATATTATAAATATTTTTTTAATCTGGTTTGATCATTTAAATTAAACATATAATTCAAATAACTAATAAGAAATTCTAAATAAGATTAATTAAAAAATATTAAATAAATATGATACTCCATATTAATTTTAATTTTTTTTTTTTTTACTTACTAACTTACTCTTATTATTATTTAAGAAACAAAATATGTTTTTAAAAAACATTTTCCAAATATTACATTTTTCTAAATTACATATATATTTTATTGAATATAAAGACTATTTTACACTTTTGTTAATAAAAAATTGTCATATATTTTTTAAATAATAATTTGATTAATTATAATATTCTAAAATTTTATTTAATAGATATAATAAGTTTATATAGTAATATTAACTATATGAAATTCTATTTTTTCAATATAATTCATTTAATGAATTCTTATTTTTTCAATGTAGCTAATTTATTAAGTTATAATTGTTTTAAATTTACTCATTTACTAAGTTATAATTGTTTTAAATTTAATTTTGTAAATGTATAATGTTAACATTAAATTATATTTTGCCCCGGATGGGGTGACACGCGGAGGCGCCGCAGGGCCATCTGGACACGCACTAAGCGAATGTTAAATGCATAGGACCGCCACCCTCGAGCGACCCTTAATGCCGATGGACGGCCATAGCAGAAGCATGCTGGAGGAGTT
>ML778994.1:1133289-1143595 GCA_009831015.1 Picea engelmannii
ACGCGGGCGCTGAGCAGCTGGAGAAGCGGGCAACATATGAGATCGCAGGGCAGTCGGAGAAGCTGATGGATGACGACGACAAAGGGAAGGATGGGAGTGATGCTCCTCCAAGCGAGAGTGGTGGCGGTATGCATGGTCCCATCCTCAGCGGTGAACACCTGGACCTGGTGTTCGAGCTCCGCAGCCACGTAGCGGACTTGGAGTACAGGGCCCACACCATGGGACAGAGGCTTGACGTGTTCCTGGACGAGCTTTCCGGGACCCCAGCGCAACATAGGTGCCACATGTGCATGAAGGCCTTCGACATATCAACGAATGATGATGGACGTGCCAAGTCACCAGATGCCTAGGCTGACTGGCTCCCCAGGTTCTTGTTTTTTCAGTGTTAGTTGCTACTTACCTCTTTGGAATTCCGGCATCTGTCCTGGTTTCCTACGGGCAGGACAGATGTCTTTTTCTGTTCATATTACTGTATAAACTGCTAAGTTCTAACCAATAATGCTGGTTTCCGGATACCGGCAGCATCTTTTGGTAACTCTAGCTATGATACTGTGTATTCCTGACAAAGTTTTGTGTTAATATATTATAGAAGGCACCACCCCTTTTTTACTTAAAAAAAAAACATTAAATTATATTTTTTTCATTAAAAGATTTATTTTTTAAAACTAAGTTATTACTATTAATTAATCAAACATAAAACCAATTAAATCACCAGTTAAAAAATAACATTTTAAAACTAAATTATTACTATTAATTTATTAAAGATAAAACCAAATTAAATCACCACCTAAAGTTTTGTATTTCTTATTAAAGAAAATCTATATAATATCTATAATGTTAAAAAGTAAACACAAACCCAAACATTCATATTTCCTTGGAAATTAATTTTAATTTTATTTTAAAATAAATATTCCATTTTATTTTTAGAAAATCATACAAAATTACTTTATTTAATATTTATCTCTACACCAAAGTAATTTTCACTAAATTACTTTATTTAATATTTATCTCTACAACCATGTAATATTTTCAGTAGTGTAATAATTTCTTAAATAAATCAATATTTCAAATTAAAATTAAAAATAAATGATCCTAGTAAATTCCCTGATTTTCTAAAAAAAAAAAGATGACACTTTGATTAAAGACTGTAATATCAACAACAATGATTATATGAGTATGAATTATATTGAGTAACTTCATTAGCTTTTTCTCCACGTACTATACCATATTATTAGGGGTGAGAACTACATACGTTTAATAAATCATATATCGCATAAAATAAATTATAATTTTTTAATTTTTAAATACAAATTAAATTATGATTTTTATTTAACTATATATAATTGTTAATTAAAATTAAAAATAAATGATCCTAATAAATTTCATGATTTTCAAAACAAAAAAAACACTTTGATTAAAGACTATAATTTCAACAATAATGATTATATGAGTATGAATTATATTGAAAATGATTATATAAATATGAATTATATTGAATAAATTCATTTTCTTTTTCTCTAAGTACTATATCATATTATTAGGGGTGAGAACTACATATGTTTAAACAATCATATATCACATAAAATTTAAATTATAATTTTTTAATTTTTAAATACAAATTAAATCATGATTTTTATTTAACTATATATATAATTGTTAGAGTTAAGAATAAATATAGTTAAGTATAGTTAAGTTTTGTTTTAATTGCTATATCAGAGTCAAATAAGGTTGTCTCTTGTCTCCTACCCTTTTTGGCATATACATTGATAAGTTAGAAGAATGCTTGGAAAAAACAGGTTGTGTCGATCCTACTCTCATTGGTATAGTCATCAATCTTCTTCTTTATGCCGATGATATCGTTCTTATGGCAATGAGTCTCTACGATCTTGAAAACCAACTAAGAATCCTCAAGGATTTTTGCTCCAATATGGGTATGACTGTTAATACTGATAAGACTAAGGTCGTGATTATTAAATCCAATAAGATCCCTTATGATACCTTTGTATATGAAAACAACAACTTGGAGGAAGTGACTTCATACAAATATATTGGAATTATAGCATTGAGAAAAGGATTATTGGGGGATGGAAAGCTTATTATGGGCTTGAAAACAATTGTAAATTAGTTGATCTTTGGAGTTGGGATAAGAAGAAACTCCACTTTGAGACTCTTGTTACACCTGTTATTCTTTATGGATGTGAAGTTTGGGGTTGTAGTATCTCTCGTGAATCCTGGAGAAAGATAGAGCAAATACAAAAAAAAATTATAACCTATAATCTCACAATTAAAGGAAATACGCCCTATCCCATCCTCCTCGTAGAAACAAACTTCTCCCCCATTGAGAGCATGGCTATGACTAGATACCTAATGTATAAGAACAAGTTAAACAACATGGAAGACAAGAGGCTACCTAAAATTTCTTCAAAATCAAGTCATAATCAGCATCGACTCAAGCGAGGATGGCATAAATACGCTCGGTCTTGGCTAAACTATTGGGGAATCATGGAAGAAACCATTTTGCAGAATAAAGATACTATTAAAAAAAATGTCAAATCAAAATTTAAGGAAAAAATGTGGTGTGATAAAGAGTTAGAGGAAAAAGGAAAATTAAGGTATTATAAAGATTTAATCAACCCTAATCTAGAAGATCAAAATTATCTATCTGTTTTTCCAAGTGTAAAGAAAAAAATAATCATTGCTAAGATAAGAACAAATTATCACGAGCTCCATAGTGAAACTGGCATTCGTCAATTCCTAAAACGCCATGGGATGAAAGAGTGTATCACCTTTGTGACACTAGGAAGGTTGAAGATGAAAATCACTTTCTCTTAGATTGCCAGCCTATACACATATTAGATCTCATTTTCAAAATATTGATCACACTACCAACCTTCCTAACCTCTTAACTCAACAAAAATATGGTGATCTTGGAAAGCTTCTCTTAATGCTTTTCGAGCACAGAAACAAAATTCTAAAGAATCACAAATAATCACTTACCCTCTTAAGGTCTAATAGACCAATTAGATCTTAGTGGACGTTAATCATCATCATCATCATAATGTCTCGTATGAAAAAAAAATTAATTATTAAATAAAAATATCATATTTTAAGTGAAAATGAAAATTTATATTTATTTATAAAATATAAAAATTTTAAATATAAAAATAATGTATTACTAAATATATTTTTTAATGTTAATATTTGAAATCTTCATTTATATTTTTTTTATTTTTTTATTTTTTTACTTTCTTGATAAATTCTTTTATCTATTCAAACTTAATATGTTTTTTAAAATTACTATTTTATTGTTATTTTTATTAATATTTAAAAACAAATTGTACTCTTAAATTTAAACCAATATTTATTTATCATTTCTAAAATCTTTAAAGCAACTATATCTATTCGAATTGTTTGCATGTAACTTTTCATCTTAACCATTAAACTCTAATAAATAAATAATATATTTGTTTATATACAAGATTTAAATAAATAATATATTTTATTTTATATGGTTAAATAATATTTAAAATTTTAATATGTATTGCACATCACATTTTGAGATAATCATAATCTAACTAGAACCATCCATCAAAATATTTAATAAAGAGGTGAGCCTAGAACCCTTTGTATTTGATCAATTCCTTCACGCGGTCCACTGCTTCTCTATGCAGGCCAACCATCTTCATCAATAGTTATCTATCGCCTCTACATATACTTAGAGACGTCATGGACATGCAAATTTGTAAGATTCAAATTCCCTCGAAGATCAACTTCCTACACTAATGATGTTGTTATACCCACCTTTCATAACTTAAGGGCCCCAAGTACAAATCTCTCATGCTTGGTTATGTGGTAGGGAGAATCTGGTTTGGGTATCTTTATTTCCAACTACAATTTCCAACTACAATCTCTAGACTTTATGCTGAAGTGCACTTTTGTGAAACCCAGGGACATGGCCAGAACTAGGGAGAGCAATATCCATCCTATTGCAGAGTCAGTAAGACTTTATCAGCAGGGTTCTCATCCATGTTGTCATGGGGCATGACCATCACACCTCCACCCTCTACGTATGATATCAATCTGTTTTCGTTCTCGTTCCCGTTTCGGTTGTCCTCTACATCAAGCAGTCCATCATCGGAAATGGAGTTGCATTTAATTGCACGATATGATGAGCATTAACGAAATGAGCGCCGAAAGCGGGGCTTTGTGGGACCTTCGATATGCCTCCTCTGTCAGCAACAAGAGGAAACAATGGAACACATTTTAAATCAATTCTCTCACAGTGGAGTAATCTGGGACATGACAATGCAAATAATGTGTCACTCCAACGGAAACAAAGGAAGTATTGTCAACATTATTGAAAACTAGGACTTAATCACCTACCAAAGCCCAATTTTAGATCGCATTTGGAAATTTCTACCATGCTTTATAATGTGGCAAATATGGAAAGAGTGAAACAAAATAATCTTCCACTCCCTTTCCTCTTCCCTCCTTAATACTTGGGAAATGATCCTTGCCCTCATTCGTGAAAAAATCAGAGTTGAACCCTCGACATAGGATGATCTGCAATGAAATCCTGCAGAAAGTCTCATCATCTCGGCATGGAAATTGAACTTCCCTGACCAGCCCCACCAAGCCCCACCGCCTCAAGGATTTGTCAAATTAAATTTTGATGGCTCCTTGAAGGGTAATCCTGGACATGCAGGCTTTGGGGTTGTACTTCGAGATAGCGTCAGACGGATTCTACACATCACAACAAGCCAGCTGGGGATCAACACAAACAATGCAAAAGAATTGTGGAGTCTTATTAATGGAATCAAACTAGCTATTAGTCACAACATCCACCAGATAATTATGGAAGGGAAATCCCATGTGATAATCCTGCTCATCTCAAAAATCATCCATGTCTCTTGCCCCTCAAAATCCTCCCCAAGCTAGAGACTTTTGGGACTGTTGGAGGAATTAGGATCCCTCCTACAACATAACCTCACTCTAATCCCTTCACATGTGAAAAGAGAAGCAAACAAGATAGTAGATCGCCTAGCTAATGAGGGAGTGGTTTCAAAGGAGGAGATGATTCAAATGGATGCTCAAATCTCCCCAGCCCCCTCGTTGTTGCACCAATGTATGGATATAGCCTGAAGTGACTTCCCTCCCTCGGATTGGGTGCCACGTTGATTGCATGCATCACATGCCATTTATTAAGCCTGTCGCCACCCTTTCCTTCATATATCGGATGGAGGAAAACATTCAACACCCTCCTGGGTAGGTTGGACAGTTCCCTCGCGCAGGTTTAATGGTGCTCTCAATGCACTATGGTGGATGGATGAAGATGGGTACGAGGGGCATGTACAAGGTCACCTCAGCTCCTTTGGCGCTCCACCATTTCCTCTGGGTTTGTTATGGCTCATATTTCGCATTTTTTCTCTACTCCTTTCACTCTCCTAGCTCTGTGCTTTCTCTGTTTAAGTTCAACCTGGTTTTCCATCACCGCAATGCCACAAGAGCATGGAAATCCTAAGAGGGGACCTTCTTGGTATAGCTATGCAACTAGGCGGCGACGCCTCCACAAGATCACCCAAGCTTCTTCAATAACACTGATTCGTTGTGACAGGGTGAAAAATTCGTCTCCAATGGCCCATGTAGAGGAGTAAATTCCAGAAGAACCAATTACGGTGCCGCCAGATTCCCTCCTCTACACTGTCCCAGACCCCCAAGACCGTCCTGGCACTAGTATCCCTGCTTCTGCTACAACGAGTTCCATGGAAGGGGCGACTTGTATAATCCAGGAAGGAAATCCTTTGGTTGACCGCCCATTTGATCCTCCTCTGCCCACTTCTGCCCTGGTCTGAGAATCGCACTCTACTTTCTTCCTAGAGCCAGAGCATCTGGAGCTCATTTTTGAGATGAGAATGGACATGATGGAGCAGCTCCATATGCACACTTTACTCAGTAGAAAACTCGACTTCCTGTTTGAAGCACTCTCGAGCTCGCAAATCCAATAACATTTCCCGACCTACGCACAACCATACGTATTCACTCCTCACGACGACACTCAGGACAGTGCAGGTTTTAAAGGCTCTTTTGATTATTAATCCTTTAATCTCTCTGCATTTGTTTTGCAAAAAACAATGAATTTTCGTATTCTTGTTCAGATTTCTTGTTCTATGTTTTGTTCATATTTTTTGCTCCATGTTTTGTTTAGACTTCTTGTTGCATGTTCAAACAGTTTTGTCTCGGTACTATTCTTCCACATGTTCTGGTTTCCAAATATTTGGCAGAACATGTGGGGGATTTTTCTTTTTTTCCAACCAGAACAGAAGAGTGCCATATATTTTGGTTTCCACTTTTTTGACCGAACATGTGGCAGCCCCTCAGACATGATATGATTTGATATGTACAATCATAGTTGTTTTTTGAGGAAATAAAACCCCCTTTTTTATTTAAAAAAAAAAAAATGAAAGGAGAGCACAGTCCTGTTGATTAAGTGTTGATTAAGTGAGGGGACGAAAACATTCATGGTCGATTGGTCGATTTGAATTCGAATTCGAATTCTAATTTGAACGCGACGATTCACTAATTAAATTGAGTACCATCTCAAACAGATCTCCAATTTCATTTAGCATCTGGAGGAATGAGAGCACTCTCGTTTAGCAGTATGGACGTTGTTACATCCAACCCTTTAACGCGGCAGGTACTGAACCATTCCGCACCCATTTCAAATTTTCAATTTGCCTCCCATGCCCGATTTCACATCCAATCACCCATTTCAATTTTTCGTTTTTCTGCCCATGGTCGCTTTCATCACCATTCTCTGGTTGGACTCCTGTAATTCTACGGTCTGAACTCCGCTTGAAACTTGCACAGGGCCATTTCGCAATGAGAGAGGTATTAAAGTGAGACTACATGGTGTAAGGGGATGGCACAGTGTTTCAAGATCATCAGGTGGTGGACTTAACCTGTAACATTAAAATTTACTCATGTCCATAGTCATTATTTATAGTTGTTTTTGTCATTGCGAAGAAAATAATGATCATTACAGGAGATATAAAGTAATGATGTTGATGAACGGGGAGTAACCTTCAATTTGCTTCTCAACAAAGTTTTTGAAGAGCTTGGACAACTGGTGGATGAGGCAAAAAGTAACGAAATTCTAAGATGGTTAAACATACTTTAACAAGAGGCCAGCTCAAGTACTTTCTATATTGAATAAACAAAGATGAAAATCAGTTTACTTTCTATAGGCAACTTGCAACCTTACTTTTTTCTAAGCATTTGATTCTTGACAGGAGAGGACAACATATTGGAAAAGGAATTGGTACATAAGGAATTGGATATAATATGATTTTCCTCTTATCTTCATTCTTCACTATCATTTTGTATTTCACCATTGTTGTACTGTTAACTGACATTTTTGTGTGTAACGTCCACAACCTCCAAACATACATTTTCAAATTTTATAATTCAGAGCATTGAAAATTGTTATTCGAGACAAACTATTTGAACATGTATAATAAGCATGATCGAATGCATTGGATTGATCTCATGACCTAAATTTTGTATCATGAGAAATTTGAAAATATGCATTTTTATGCATATTTTCCTAATGGTTAAGAACATATGTTTCCTCCTAAGAGGTCACAAGTTCAAATCCAAAGGGGGTAGGGTATGTATACCTTCATAGACTTTACCGATCAAATCACTAGGTGGAAGGGGTCTCATACCTTCATAGACTTTACCGATCAAATGATTTAAAATTTTTATTAAATTAATAAAAATAAAATATTTTTATTAATGGTTAAAATTGATTATTTTAAATGATTTATCAAATTGTTGTAAGCAATTCCTGTATAATATAATTATTATTAATATTAAATAAATGTTTTTAACTTTATGACATGTGGATTTAAAACCTAAATACATAATTATACTTCGAAACCAAAATATACATTTATTAAAATTTAGAAATTTTGTTTCAAATATATTAATTTATTCACAAATTAATGATTAAACTTTATACATATTTTAAGTAACAAAAGTTAAATTTCATTTTAAATTCATAATTTTAGATATTATTTAAAATTTGAATGTATATATAGATTTTATAAGTATTTATAAAATCTCTTTGGTTTTTACCATTTTTACAGAGAATAATTTTTTTAGTTTTTTCGGACTTCTCACGTTTTCAGAAATTATTTTTGGCTTCTTCAAAAGGTTGAGCAATTGGACATCTGAAATGAGGTGAGTCACTTTTTACTTTGATTCAATTTTAATTTTATGTAAAGAGATTTAAATATGTTTTATTTATTTTATATTTTAAGTTTCATAAGTAAAAGTTGATTTGACAGATAAAGTCAATCCATAATAATAATTGTTACATCTTTTTTCTCTTCTTTTCAATATGAGCACTCCACCACCTATTCCAAAAACTCAGCCTAACAAGGGGAGCCCCCCCCAAATCACCCTAGAGATCCTTTACTATTATATGGAATCAGTAGAAAAAAGAAGAGAAGAGAGAGATGCCAAAATCCAAATAGAGTTAGAAACATTATAAAAAAGGAGTGAAGAAAGAGATGTAAAACTCCAAATAGAGCTAGAGGCAATGATTGATAAAAAAATTAAAGATACCATTCAAACTCAAATAGAGGATAGATTCTTACGGTTCAAGAGTGAATTGCAAACAATGAAAGATAGAATTCAAGAAATGAAAAAACATAAACAATCAACCCAAGAAGGAGGGGTTGACGAAAATCACAACTTGAAAGATAGGATTAAAGAGCTAGAAGAAAAACTAACCAACAATTTGACCCTCGGTAATATGGAAAAAAATTGGATATCAAACCCATCAAAGAGGAAATTAATAAGTTAATCGAACTGGACCATGAGCGTAACAAAAGAGCCTTGAACCTCATAATTTTTGGTATAAAAGAAGAACAAGAGGAGGATACGCTAGCAATAGTAAAAGAAGAATTAAAAAATAAATCAAAAATTGATACAACTTACCTCATAGAAGAAAAGAGGCTAGGAAAAATAATTGATCACAAAGATAGGTTGATCCGTTTCAAAGTAAGTTGTAATGACCATAAATATAGCATACTTAGTAAATCTCTGAGCTTAAAAGGGTCAGGGATATTTATAAATGAAGACTTCATTCTCGAAGACCAAGTTGAATTAAGGAAGGAAGTTCAAAAGGTAAAAGAAGCCAGGAAAGAAGGAAAATGGGCAATAATTAAAAATCGAAAAGCTATTGTTAGGGATAGAGACCAGAAGGATAATAATAAACAAGAATTTGGGACACTCGGGATCCTTTTTTGGAATTCTCGTGGCTTTCCATGGTGCAAAGTTCCTATGATAAGTTGGATCACGAGTGATATTGATATTATCTGTCTAGCTGAAACTTGGGAGCATGAGGAGTCTAAGGTCCCTAACATGGAAGGATTTGTCTTGTGGTCGACATGGAACAAAAAATACCACCATAGAGGGATAGGAGGCATAACTTGTTATATTAGAAAGAACATTTCTCCTCACATTCAACTTCATAAGATTGACCCTCTTAATCAATAGATTTGGATAGAAATTTTAGACACCAATGCTAAGAAGATGTATATAGCAATTTGTTATTTTGCACCTATTAATTCTACTTTTTATAAGAAAAATAATCTAGATAAAAATTGTCCCTATAATAATTTAGAACAAGATATTTATAATTTGAAAAATGAAGGTAATATCCTCCTGCTAGGAGACTTTAATGCTAGGACTGCAACTAAACATGCTACTCTTTTAAGTAATGACCCCAACCATGATCCTTGATGGCTAGATGAGGACCTTGTTTTATCTAATAGCTACAAAAGAATCTCTGAAGACCTAATTGAGAATTTGTTTGGTACAGAGTTGGTCAAGATCTGCATCTCTCAAGACCTAATAATTTGCAATGGAGTAATGAAGTGGCCAAACTCCAACCAGATGACCTGTATTCATGGGCTAGGTAGTAGTGTTGTAGATTATGTGATATATGATATCGCCATTTCCAACAAAATAACAACTTTTGACCTTTTAAATGACCATGATCCTGACTCTGATCATAAACCTTTAACCCTAACTCTAAAGTTTTCCATGCATAGGAACACCATTGAAGAGAATTATGATAATCATAGGAATTTGTACTTTGACAAAAGTAAAGTTGACATTTTCTTAAAGGATTTAAATAGTAAATTAAACCTCCTAACTTATAAGGACAACATTGAAGAACTCTATCATAATTTTACAACTACCCTTTCCACTTCTATTAACAAGTTCTGTTTCGAGG
>ML778994.1:1144365-1158642 GCA_009831015.1 Picea engelmannii
GCAAGGAGTCCCCATGATCTTGAAAACCAACTAAGAATCCTCAAGGATTTTTTCTCCAATATGGGTATGAATGTTAATACTGATAAGACTAAGGTCATGATTATTAAATCCAATAAGATCCCTTATGATACCTTTGTATATGACAAAAACAACTTGGAGGAAGTGACTTCATACAAATATCTTAAAATTGATATTCACCACAAGCTCAATTGGAATTATAGCATTGAGAAAATGATTATTCGGGGATGGAAAACTTATTATGGGCTTGAAAACAATTGTAAATCAGCTGATCTTTGGAGTTGGGATAAGAAGAAACTCCTCTTTGAGACTCTTGTTACACCTGTTATTCTTTATGGATGTGAAGGATGGGGTTGTAGTATCTCTCGTGAATCTTGGAGAAAGATAGAGAAAATACAAAAGAATTTTATAACCTATAATCTCAAAATTAAAGGAAATACACCCTATCCCATCCTCCTCTTAGAAACAAGCCTCTCCCCCATTGAGAGAATGGATATGAATATATACCTAATGTATAAGAATAAGTTAAACAACATGGAAAACAAGAGGCTACCTAAAATTGCTTCAAAATCAAGTCATAACCACCATCGACTCAAGCGAGGATGGCATAAAGATGCTCAATCTTGGCTAAGCTACTAGGGAATCATGGAAGAAACCATTTTGCAAAATAAAGATACTATTAAAAAAAACATCAAATCAAAATTTAAGGAGCAAATGTGATGTGATAAAGAGTTAGAGGAAAAAAGAAAATTAAGGTATTATAAAGATGTAATCAACCCTAATCTAGAATATCAAAATTATCTATCTGTTTTGCCAAGTGTAAAAAAAAAATAAGCATTGCTAAGATAAGAACAAATTCTCACGAGCTCCATAGTGAAACTGGGCATTGGTCAATTCCTAAAACGCCATGGGATGAAAGAGTGTGTCACCTTTGTGACACTAAGAAGGTTGAAGATGAAAAGCACTTTCTCTTAGATTGTCCAGCCTATACCCATATTAGATCTCATTTTCAAAATATTTATCACACTACCAACCTTCCTAACCTCTTAACTCAAAAAAAGTATGGTGATCTTGGAAAGCTTCTCTTAATACTTTTTGAGCACAGAAACAAAATTCTAAAGAATCACAAGTAATCACTTACCCTCTTAAGGTCCGATAGACCAATTCGGTCTTAGTGGACGTTAATTATCATCATCATCATCAATTTAAGTTTATTTAATTAAATTTATTTTAAAGAAAAGTTATTATTTACCCCACTTATAGATCATTTTCACTTGGAACATATTCATTTTTAAGGAATTTATTGATAATGATAATCATATTTATTTTCCTAAAAAACACTTAAATGATCAATATATAAAATAAAATATATAACATTTAATTGTACAATAATTTTATTATGGAAAGGATATTTCCATTAAATCATTACTTCTATTATCATTTAAAAAAATTTAAATAGTTTCATTTTGCCATCAATTTTCATAGTGTTGTTTTTTTCCAAAATTTCAATTATATTAAAATTTATAAAAAAAAAAAAAATCTAATAAATTTTAATATTTTCTAATTTTTTGATAAAAACAATTAATATTTGTATAAAAAAAGGTTGTAACCAAATTGAATGGCTTCATAATACAAAAAATTGAAAAGTTTGACAATCTATAGATTTAACTATCCGAAAAAAACAATTTCTTTTTCCAAACACTTATTTGTCCACCATACCCAAACCCTATGATTATTCTAGCTCACAAAACATGTAACTAAACACAAAAAAAATGTATTAAGTTTGGCCCTTGAGGGGCTTCATCTTTTACTCCAACCTAGTTCTCCATGGTGCACTCAACTAACTACATGTCCACATCTATTGAAGCCATCACTATATCTTCTCTTTCCACAAAATTCATAGCCATAATAGAAGGGTAGAAATGTGTAGATGCTTCTTAACCTTACGATATTTAGTACCATAGATATTTAAACGACTATCGTTTCATATCCCCAAGCATAAGTTTGAAAACCAAGGTAAGGATCTCATCATTGGCTAGACTCGTATCAAAAGCATATCAAGAAAATCTCTATGAATGTCTTCTCCATTCTTCCTCCTATGCACCAATTTTATAAGGTAGAGAGAATTTGAGATTTTGACTGCAATAGCCAAAGCATTTCCACCAAAAATTCATTAGGTTTTCAATGTAAATGTGTTCATTAAAAAAATGAATTCTCATTTCATATGTGAAAAGAAACTATAACGAGTGAGTATTTACAAATTTTTTCACAAATGTGTTTTTTCAAGTTACTTATAAAGTGTAATTAATATGGGAAAAAAAATTATCATAAATTTAATACAAGCAAATGGTTATGCTCTTGAAGCATGTTCCATATCTTACTATGCACATTTCGTTAAATTTGTTTGGAAAAAATTAAAGGGTTTAGCTAAAAATATATAAAATTTTATAAGGCGTTTTTTAACTCAAGATATTTACTCTAAAATACACGATGTCATCTTCAAACTATATTTGTTCTAATTGTTTCTCTTTCAACCACACTAGAACTATCATAAGGTATTGGGAAGAGTGGTATTTTTGTCGTAAAAGCAATTTTGATTTGATAATGAACATTTTTAGAAAGGCATGTGAAAGAGGCACTATGGAGTGTTCTTGGTGGGGATGTCATTGGTTTGATTGCAATATCATCTCCTCTTCAACAAATAAGTTTAACCTTTTATCATCAATTTTATAAATAAATAGAATTGTTTTTTTCTTCTTTTCATATGATCCTTTCCCCACATAAAACTACTTCCAAATGGCACTTCTCTACCCATATATTAATCAGAAGATTTCAAATATTTCTAAGAGTAGCTCCCGACCTCTAAGATATTTTGGTTAGTTAAAGTGAAGTTCTTGTTTTTCAGAGTCGCTATGGTTGTCATAGTTCCCATCGCTTAGACAAGATAACCAATGGGTTGTATGACTGACTATTCAACTTCAATGTTTTTCTTCTTGCTTCATTATCCAGAGATCTTAGAATGCATACATAAATGATTTATATATTGGCATTATTGAATTGTAAATTACTTATGTAGTGTGATAGTTAGACTGAGGAACCATGCTACTACAAGGAGGAAGGAGAGAGTGGAGTTTCCACTTGCTTTTAGGGGAAATTTGAGAAACCCTAGGAGAAAGGAAGAAAAGATGGGGGAATGCCACTAGGTTAATTAGGGTTTTAGGGCTAATTGTCTGACCTAGGGGTGTAAAATAATAAGGGTAATTTTATTAGGTCTTAACAACAAATTAAAAATTGAAGGTGAGCTAACCACATAGGTTTATTTATTGATTTCCTTTGGTGAGATAATTAACCTAAATGTTGAAAATACAAGAGAATGGAAAATGAAGGAACTCAACTAGAATAATGCTACTATAGGTGCTAATACTAATTGGGAAGAAGATGACATATGACACAAGCCTCTAAAAGAGTGCTACTATACTCAAATGAACTTGCACATGCTACTACACCATCCTGCAAAACATACTTAACTATGATCTCTAATACAATCCAATAAAATCACCTAGATATACCATATAAATGACCAATCAAAGAAGTGTAATATGGTGACGTAAAGTGCTCTCATAAAGGTGGAACCTCTCTTTCCTTAGTTGTAATGGAATATCTCCCGAGGTAGGAGATTTGAATCATCCAAAGTGTAGGAGGGGACTAAGCCAATGGATATATCTTAAGACAATGAAAAAATACTTCAAAGAAGAAACTAAACCAAAATAAAGAGATACCTATAGAAGTGTTGAATATGATAGTAACAAGTATATTAAGAGCATGGGATGAGCGTAAGAAAGATTTATCAATATTTGGTGCTAATCCAATAATGTATTTGCGAGATATCATAAAAAACAGATGGGAATGTAAGAGGATTTACAAAGAGGAGATGACCAATACAAATAGGAAAGGGAACAAACTCAAGGCATAAATGAAAATTAGACTATCCATTGGACAAAGAACTGTGTACTGGTTTTGACGAAGTACTGTTGGTTTTTTATTTTGTACAACTTGTATTTTTTCAAAACTCCATGCACTATTCCATGAGGCATGATTGATAAATGTGACGCAACACCAAAAATTAGTGGTCCACTTGGCCCTAAGAAATCATGAAGGGATATGAAAGGTTTGACCATACAGACCCCCAATTAAGCACTACCAAACATATTTGGGCTGTTGAAGGCCCAAAATAAAGCATCGAAATAAACAAAGGTTGAAATTAGGGGCTTAGTACCCTAGATTTGTGCCATAGTGTAAGTAACTACCCTAAAGGGTATAACAGAGCCAAATCAGTGACCAAGGGTCAAATACAAAAGGTGGATAAGGTAAAACAACTAAAGGAAGAGTGATCCAACATAGAAGGGTATTCACAATGAAGAGGAAAATGTAACCAAGTCATGATAGGGTGGGTCATATATGGACACAATACAAAAGTAGGCCACACCACAACATATTTAGAAATCCCTATGCTATATATTTCCCCTCTTGTAGGATATTCTATCAATGAGACATAATAGTAGAGAATTGTAAGGAAGGAAAATCAATCAATAAAGTGATATAAGACAAAGAAACATTAAAGGTGACATCGATGAAAAATCAATTATGCATGGGGAAGGTGCCTATTAGCGTGTGTAGCATGAGCTAGTGCCCCATGACCATGGGTAATACTCCAATATGGCTAGGACTAAAACTTGACATTCTCGTGGAGACCCACATGCCTTGATACTTGATGCAAAGAATAGTTGCAAGGATTCATGATAGATGATATGATATCAAGGAAGTGGAAAACAAAGAGAAAAGAATGAGTGCATGTGAATAAGAGAATGTTGGGATGGGAGATAAACAAGTCTAACCACTATGAAAGAAAAGTAACAATTAAACTATGAAATGAGATCTAAGTAAACCAATTTATCATGAAAGTGAATCAGAATGTAAACCATGGAATATGAGATGCAAGAAAGTCTAATTACTTATGAAAGTATGATGTCAACTTTAGTATATGTGCATTCACGGAAGGTGGTCACTTTCGTAAATGCACATATATGGAAGCAGGCATATATGGGAGGAAAATTGAAAATTTGAAATGGGTGCGGAATGGTTCAGTGCCTGTCGCTGCCACATTAAAGGGTTGGATGTAACAATGTCCATCCAGCTGCTAAACGAGAGTGATCCCATTCCTCCAGCTGCTAAACGAAATTGGAGATCTGTTTGAGATGGTATTAAGTTTAATTGGTGAATCGTCGCGCTCAAATTAGATTTCAAATTGACCATGACCAGCGCGCTCAAATTCGAATTCAAATCGACAATGAATGTTTCCATCCCCTCACTGAATCAACAGGATTTTTTGTGGGCACTCATTTCGTTAAATGCAATTAAATGCAGCTCCATTGCTTGATGTAGAAGACAACACTGGAATGGAATGGGAACAGAAACGCACTGACATCGAGGGTGGCAGCGTGATGGTCATGCCCCATGGCATCATGATAGACAGAGTCTTAAGACTCTCCAGCAGGTTGGATATTGCTTGCTCAAAACTAGTCCAGCTTCAATTATGCCCAACCTCAATCATGCGGTAACTCTATAGAATTTACAAATATTTAAAAGGTTAGGAGTGAGTTAACTCTGTAACAAACAAACTTGTTTTTCAGGAAAAAGAAATGGACCTAAATCCAACCATATTTTCAAACTCTATAGAATTTACAAATATTTAAAAGGTTAGGAGTGAGTTAACTCTGTAACAAACAAACTTGTTTTTCAGGAAAAAGAAATGGACCTAAATCCAACCATATTTTCAAAAATAACCTGAGTGAAAACATTCACAGTAACAATGAACTACCGTAGAAAGTTCATTTGCAAATTGTACAATGAAGTAATGATTTTCCTTTTAATGAATTGCCATCCACATTGGTTTCGATGAATATGTTGGTGTCTTTGACAAGCTCAAATGGCACACGTTGTTGGACTGATTCTGGGGCCAGATTTCCTTTCAGTTTTTCATAAAATCTTGGGTTAATAGGTACGGGAGCCATAGGGTTGGCTCAACATGACCACCTATAGCCTAACAAAAAGGATTTTCCTTTCTTTGCATTTTTATAAAAAAAAAAAATCACAAAGCTTCTTTTTTTTTAACCCKTTTAAAGAGGAAGCACACGGTAACACCATTCTTCCTCATGGTTGTTGGATATATCATATTGCCCTTGTAATATCCTCTCCTTGGGAGGAAAGCTTATCTCTTGATAAGTTTCTCAACATTATTTCCATGTTTGGGTTGGCTTTTAAGGATTATTCATGTAGTTTTTGGGCAAATATTTGCACTCATTGATGACACCATATCCCTTGAACTATTTAAGTTTTTTAACTTTAGGTGATGGAAATGAGTTTTTTTTAGATTTTTCTTGTTAAAGAACTTGAAATATTTTTTGAACATTAAGTTGGTGATAGAGCGTTATTTCATCATATGAAGCACATAAATATCCTATTTTAGGTGCTAAATCCCTAGCCATATGATTATGGATTGTCCATGTTACTCCTCAATTTCACTTTAGGAGTACAACATTTTTTTGCTAGATTTGTTCCATCATATGAGACTATCTTGTGCACATTTTGAGATAATTTCAAAGCTCAAGGTTCTATGATTAGTTGTGCCATCATGAGGATTGTATTATGTATTTTGACCAACCAAAAGTTGTGACCATGTATTCGATGCATTCTTAATAGACCATGCTTAGTGATCTACGTAAAGTGTTTTTTTTCATCTAGATGATTTCTCTAGACCCTTATGGTTTGTCACAGCCCATCCTATTAGTCCTAATTTCAAGATATTATATGCCCTTATAACTTGTACTAACCATATCTTAAAGGTCATTTATGGCCGAGGTTGGTGTGCGGGGTTCTTGGAGTGGATTTATTAAAACACATGACTTACGAAACCTCTAGATTTTTTTCGCTTTACCATTATGTGAAAGTTGTGCTAATGTATTGTAAATATTATCATACCTAGAAATCACACTTCCTTAACCTAAGAATGGATCTACTTATGTATTTGTAACACTTTGGCCTAGGTGATTGTCTACCTAGCACTTTTGGGTATTAGGACATGTATTTGGCACTTGAGATCATGTAAAACCATCTCATGAAGAGCTTCTATACATTTGTATGCATTGTGAGCTTAGAGGGCCCCTCTCTCCAACCCTTTGAGCCATCTTGGACGATTATTCATGCACTTGGGCTTGTCACAAAATGTTGCATCACCTTTTATGGAGTATTAAGCCATATCTTCATATTTGGAGGCACGTGTCACATTTCTAGAGGAGCTTCCTACCTTGGACTATTGGAGCTTTTACTTGGCACGTGTGGCTTGTTTTGACCCTCCTATACTTGGGGGAGGTAATTAGCATGGACTTGGGAGGTTACTACACCTTGGAGGACTCACTTATGACCATTTTATACTATTTTGGATGAGTTGTTCCCTCTTGTGGCCTCCCATGTGCCACACATGTGAATTAGATCCCTCTCTCTCTCCTATCCATTTTCTCATTTCTTTAATCGATATAGATTTGAGGAGGATGTTGAGGTGGTTGCCATGAATTGTGGAGGAACGTCTCTGACTCTATTCTTCCTATTTTTGGTGGGATGTCCTCTCTCTTTGGGTAATCTTGTACACATGGCACAACTACTTTGCTAATTTATTTGTTTTGACCTTGTGCTCATAGTTAGTTGGAGGATAATTCTTTTTTATGATCTCCTACGCTAGATCTAAGGAAAAAATTATTATTGTAATAAAAGGGTTGTTAAGCCTCCTCTATATATAAGAGGATCCCCCTCATACTATTTCTTGTTGTTGATTGGATATTGAGAATAAAATTGTTTGATATCTTCCTATTGAGGCGATTTGGTGTTAATTCAAACTCTTATCCCTTGGTTGTTATTTGATGCTTCGATATTGATTGTAAATTTTCAAGTCTTCTACAAAGCTAGCAAAATTGATCCATTGAAGGGGAAAGTCTACCACTTGGAAGTTTGAGGTAACTCCTTCCCTATCTTCCTTAGTTCGATAATTGTTATTAATTCCTTGTTTTCTCTATCCTCTAGGAACCCTAGCAAGGGTATTGGTTTCAATTACTAAGCTATAGTTGATATTGCTAGTGAAGATGATCCTTCTAGGACCCTTCTTTGTAGGGTCTTGATCTTCATTTTCATCTAGATTAGATAGCAAACTATTGATTCATTGGCCCTAGTCTCTTCATTCTAATCCATAAAGAAAATAATACATTTAGAAGAAGTGTTTCTTCCTAACCCCATAAGCCCTTTTTGGATAAGGCACATGTCTTCTCCCATCAACCTCCAAAATATATAAAAACCCCAAAACCCCTTTCCTTTTCCCTTTATTTAGAAATCTAAGGGAAAGCATTGAAAATATCTAGCTTGGATTTATTCTTCCTAGTATAGTGTTTAATTTGTTTAATTTATTGCATTTTTCATTTCCTAGACTAGTATCTAATAGGGTTTGATCTTCAATTGATTATCTTAAAACCCAAATTTCTAGTTGAGCTTTAAAGTTGTTTATTTCACGTTTAAATCTCATCCTTTGGGCTATTGTTAGTGTTTATGTGAATCTGAAAATTACATAAAAAAAAACACACATAAACAAAAAAAGATTTACACTTGAGTCTAGATTGTATTGCATTCATAGAATATCTAGCATATACTTGGTACAAATTCATAATCTAGAAAGGATTTCTCAAGTTCTAATTCTAAACCTTAGTTGTAAAATATTCTTGGAGCTATTATTTAATTGCATAACTTTACTTATGGAAATATTTGATACTTGTAAGTAAATCCTAGATAACTCTCATAAAACTCTAAATTGGATTTACCTTTTGATTCAAGTCTTTCCATTTCATTTTGATTAATTTGTTGTAGACTTGATCTATTTTTTGGGTTGATTTATTTCTTGTTACAAATCTAGAATTTGCATAATCCAATACATAAAACATATTTGTTAATGTCAGTTGGATTTAGCTCGAGTGGTTTGTGCTTAGGGGTGTTCCCCCGCCACCCAGGTTCAATTCCGACAAGTGACATGTTGAGATCTTAAATGAGTACACTATCGAAAAATCCTCGGCTTTCTACAAAATATGGTTTACCCTGGGTGTTATCACATGAAGTTGTCAAGGGTCGCAACAGTTGTCCAAATATTTTGCTTGCACAAGAAGCAGCCATAAGCACAAGTGCAACATTCAGGGCAATCTATTTTGGGGCTGAAACACAAGCAAGCAGACAAGATCGATTTTCAACAACGGAGATCCCATGAATAGTTCATATCAGCGGCTCTCGGGTGATCGAGAGTTCAAAGTAGCCCAAGGATTAATGACTAGACAGAGGAGCTGAAGTCTCGAAGTAAATATGATCCATTCAAGGCTGAGGACACGTGGAGGCAGATCCCTCACTTCGAAATATTTACTTCGGAGGATTGTAAGAGGTGTGTGTTTAAAAGTCTCGAAGAGCCGAAGCCTGAACTCCTGAATCATCCAAATCAAGAGGACACGCGTCGCCAGATCTCACACGTCGGAAGATTTACTTCGGAGGATTGTAAGAGCTATGTGTTGAAAATTCCCGAAGATTCGAAGCCCGAACTCCCAAAATAAATCTCGATCGTCAAAATAAAGAGGACACGCGTTGCCAGATCTCACACTTCAGAAATTTGACACTTCAAAGGATTGTAAGAGTTATGCATTGAAAAGGCCCAAAGCCTGAACTATCGAAGTAATTGTGAGTCATTGATCTTCACAGCAGGCAGCAGGGTCCATCCAAGAGCGGTGCGTGGCAAGAAAAGTGGGGCTTTCCTAGATCATAGATCGCGATCAGATCAACGGATCACGTGTATTCGGCATGTCAAAATTGTGCCAGGATTAGTTGCTAGGTGGAAGCCCCGGAGTTGTAGATAAAGTGCCACGCGTCCTTCTCCATCGGATGGCCAATATTTACTTCGGGAATCCAGACTTCGGGAGTTTTATCTCCTCCCCTCTCGCTTTCATCCGGATCATTTTCTCCCAAAGTCCACAGATCGTTGTCGCGTGTCCATCCAAATATAACGATGGTAGTTTTCTTAGGGACTCTAGGCTTCGGGATTTTCATCATATCCAATCCAGATTTTATCCAGAGTGTTTTCTCCTGAAGTCCACTGATCGTTTCCGAGTGTCCATCCAAATTGACGGTCGTCGTTCACTTCGGAGCTCCAACTCTACATGCATACCACCCCCGAGATATGAAGTGCCAAAGTACATGGCAGTCATCAGTTCAGATATGTGGCGCTCTTGTTAGTCATGACACCTGGCATCCATTTGGGGTTGACACGTGGCACTCAGTCCAGACACCTTTGGGCATATCATCCGCTTGTTTCCAAGTGACACGTGTCACCTCTCTTTTCATGACATGTCAGCATAGTGACATCATACCACCACGTCAGATCATCCTCTGCAAAGTCTTCTTGTTCAACGCCAAAGTAGTACCATCTCCAAGCATGGTTAGAATGACCCTCAAGTTGACAGGCGGATAAACTTTAGCGATGGCACTAAATTTAGCAGGTGCGCCAATATTGCAAATCATGATCAGATCAATGACCACGTTTCATTGCGGGGATGCAACATGATCGAACGATAAAATTCCTGAGTGGCCCGGCAATTGAAACCATGGTATAGCGAAAGAGATACGTGGCAGAAGGTGGTGGATTGCAGGCTCAAAAGCAATGTAAATCCAAACCTCTTTTGACGGCCCCACAATCATGTGCTCATATAGCATCAAATCTAAAAGCAGTGTGTGGCACCCCCCTAGGCATTAAGCCTCATCTCAGTCCCGATGAAGGATCAGTTAATGAAAAAGGAGTGGTGGTTGAAACCTCGACTCACTCCATGAATAGAAGGCGTGGAGGGTTTGGCCATGGAGACAGAGTTGTCAGCCATAGGTACCACGGTGGATGAGTTTTCCTACAGGCCCATGCTGAGCTGAATTTGTGTCTGACAGGAGGATACACGTACATTCTGACAGAAGAAGGCACAGATGAAAGAATTTGAATGGAATGGCCAGATCACACCCCTGGTAGTTGTGGATTGATTTGAGTATAAATAGAGCAGTTCAATATTTTGTTATGGTCATCAACTGGTTGAGCCGATCTCCCTACTGTGTAATTTTGATGCCATAATTGTTCTCTGGTTATGTATCAAATTCGATACTTTCTCATTAATAGAAGTCAACTTCTTTCATCTTTTTGTTTAAACTGTGTTGAAACACTCGGGCATGGAGGATCCAGTTGAGGGTTGTGGTTCTATTGTAATGTAGATTTGATTAGAATAGTGTTGTGACCATTTTTAGTCAGCTTCCTTGTTACCTTATTTCCCCTTATGCTGAAAGGATCGGGCATGGAGGATCCAGTTGAGTTGTTGTAGTTGCATGATAATGTAGGTTTGATTATTATGTTGCTGTGACATATTTCAGTGTCTGAAACTTGAGTTCAAGAGTGCTCTTGAGCCTGATTTTTTCTTCACCAAGCTGCTTGAAAGTCGGATGCCCATAGTAGTCTTGTTCACCTCTCTTAATAATTATTCCTTCTGGTCACACTTAAACTCAAATCATTGACTGAAGTTAATGAGGACCTCACTTCCCTGTGCATTGCTTGTCCAGTTTCTGTGATTAAAATCACTCTTGTACTGAGTTTTGTCCATTTGACCTCCACTCATAAAACCAACATACACCAAACATTCTGATGGGTACTGGGATTATCCTCTTGCAGTCTGAGGATGACTCTCATTGCTAACATTAATGGCGTCGTGTCCGAGGATGGAAGTGAAGATATCTTCCCTGGGAGAACGCCAATGAATAGATCCAGTTTTAGATGGTGAACTGAAGTTGGACTCATTATTCAAACTACATCATTCACCTGGTGACTCCACTCCATGAAGGAAGAACCTGTTGGAAACTTCACTGATACGGGACAACCATAGCAATGGAAGATATCTTAGCTCGGAGGTATACTTTCTGTGATTTCTAAAATATAGTCGGTTTTCCACATCCAGTGTTGACTGTAACTGAATGGGATGATTATCTTCTGAGATTCAGAGGAAGCAAGCATGACCATCCTGGTGAGAACTTATTCAATTTTCATATATGCATGCTTGAACATGGTTTTGTTCACGAGGATGTCTTGATCAAGATGTTCAAATTTTCTTTAGAAGAACATGCTCTTGAATGGTATCAATCTCTTCCTACTGCCAGTATCCATTCTTTGAAGGATTTTCATGTTGCTTTTAATTCATATTACAAGAAGATCTACCCGACTGATCTTATTTTTGATAACCGTTGTAAGGAGTTTGAATTCCACATCCAACAGACAATAGAGTGTTCCTCATGTGATGAGTCTGGTGAAGATCTGATTGAAAGATAAAGTGAGGATAGAAGTGAGTATTTTGCAAATATGGATGAAAACATTTCTCTTTCTATTTCTCACGAACAAGACCTTCTAGATATGATTGATGATAGTGTTGATGATTTCATAGCCATAGATGCATTATATTCTTCCCTTGGTGCACATGTTGTCTCAGATTTAAAAGAAGAAATAGTTGTAGAGGAGGATTCTTCTCTATTCCTTCAAGAGGTTTCCCATGATGTATTTTCACCTGTGATTGAAGAGAAGAATCAAGAGATTGCTCATTTTTCTTTGCAAGATAAAATAGTTTTGCACTCACCTATATTTGATGAGTATTTAGATGAAGAAGAGCAGATCCCTACATCACATTTTGTTGACTTAGGAAGCATCCAGCCTATGTATGACAACTATGAATCAAATTCTGACATGGATATGAAGGATTTTCAAGACCATACTATAGAGCCTTTTCCTTTATACATTAAGGAAAAACATTGTGTGGAAATTCGCCATTCTGGGTCCGCATAAGACATTAAGCAACATGTTAAAGAGAAACAACCATCCATTGAGATTTGTTTCCATCAGCTAACATATGTTATCAGAGAAGGAAAAGGAGTAGTGGATCAACAACATGCATCAGCCTTTCACTCACCTATGCTTGCCACAGACATTCAACCATATGTGAGCAGCTGTAAAGCAGAGCAGACTTTTTGTTACCAACCTAGTAGGTTTTATCACCTATTTTATGATCATTTTGGGTTGTATATGGAGTTGAGTTTTCCAGAAGCATTGGACCCTACAAACATTTTCATCTTATCATCATTTGGGGGTATTGCCAGTGTTCCAAAACATGTTTTCATTCTGTTGTCATACTTCCCTTACCTTTTTTGGATCATTTGCAGTGAAAAGAAGAGTTATATAACCAAACAATCTGGGTGGCTATGGTGGAATTTTTATTCAACCTAGCACATTGTAAAAAGTCAGTTAGTATAGGATTTTATATAAATAAGCTCCCTCTGGAGCACATGTGTTTGTTTTATTTTTGTAAGTAGAATAGTGTATATATCATCTTGTTGTCTTCAGCAAAATGTATTTGAGCTCAACTCCACAACCCAACAGCCAAGGCACCGAAACTGCGCGTTCTTGGCAACTCACAGGGAGCATGCCATCCCTTGTGGAGCCAATGTTATCACATGAAGTTGTCAAGGGTCGCAGTAGTTGTCCAAATATTTTGCTTGCATAAGAAGCATCCATAAGCACAAGCGCAATATTCATGGCATTCTATTTTGGGGCTGAAACACAAGCAAGCAAACATACTAGATTTTCAATGGTGGAGATCCCATGAATAGTTCAGATCAATGGCTCTCAGGCGATCGGGAGTTTAAAGTAGCGCAAGGATTAACGACTAGACAAAGGAGCTAAATTCCTAAATTAAATATGAGCCATTGAAGGTTGAGGACACGTGGAGGCAGATCCCTCACTTCGAAAGATTTACTTCAGAGGATTGTAAGAGTTGTGCATTGAAAAGTCCCGAAGAGCCGAAGCCCGAAATCCCGGAATAAATCTCGACCCTCCAAATCAAGAGGACATGTGTCACCAGATCTCACATTTCAGAAGATTTACTTCGGAGGATTGTAAGTGTAGTGTACCAATTGATCTGATACCAATTTGTAGTGTACCAATTGCTCTGATACCAATTTGTAGTGTACCCGTTCACTACCGAGGTTTCCAAACCTCTCAATTTACCATTATACATGAATGTTTACATAATTGGTACAGGAATTATAAGCACATGCATT
>ML778994.1:1181911-1197998 GCA_009831015.1 Picea engelmannii
CATAGACCTGGCTCGGGGGTGACACTGATGTTGAGATTTGGAGCAGTGGTGTCTACGGTTGGGTGGAACGTCCTTGGTCTGTAGCCAATTGGTGTCATCTTTCATAAAGATAAGTGCTCTCTGTTATGGTATCAATTTCATGTATATGAATATATTTATGTTGCATATTTAATTATCATTTAATTGAATCTTTAGCCTATGCATGATTGTTGACTATTGATGTGCATGTCGTTAAAGTCTTTCCTTTATGCATCCTTAAATTTTAAAAAGATATCAGTAAGAGAAAGAAGTCCAAGGGCAGGCTTGAAGGTAGCATACCCTGGCCTGTGGGTGGCTGGGGATGTTACATGTATTAACTCAAATACAAACTTAGAATTATTCTTGACACTTAACATATTTACATCAAGTTGTGTTTTGAGTTAAAGTTTGCATCTCTTGTATATTATGTTTCACTCGAAGTCGTCATTATAATTTGGATTTATTGCAAATTATATGTTACATTTACCAAATTATTGCTTAACTTAAGTTTATCCCTTCTAATATTTTATTCATGGACTTAGGTTGACATCTTGTAAATTTGATATTTACTTTTTCGTATCATTAATTTGGATTTGTAAATTATTTCTTTGAACTTAACATCACATCATTCAAGATATTGAGCAAATAGTTTTCACCACTAGGGTTCAAATCTAGAAACTTGCCTCTAACACACATATTAAATCATATATGAGTTAAATCCACATGTTCTTCCATTGTCTTATGCATCGAAGTGGATTGATATGATATATTGTAACACCCCGGTTTAATCCCTATGAACTAGAATGTATTATGTAAATGCGACAATAGGTTGGTGAGCCGATAAAGTTGAAAAGAGGTCGAAGTGCCTAGGAAATGTAATACTTCTATATATGTTAATAAAAATACATTGTTGGTT
Source organism: Picea engelmannii (assembly GCA_009831015.1). NCBI lineage: Eukaryota > Viridiplantae > Streptophyta > Pinopsida > Pinales > Pinaceae > Picea > Picea engelmannii. The sequence goes on from ML778994.1 coordinate 1,182,846, forward strand.
GCAGAAAAGACAAGGACACAATAGATAGGGGTATATGATTCCACGAGAGAGGGGGGCTTAAGGGGCTAAGTCTTTTTATTATTTACCCATATTGGTTTTAATTGAGAAAAGTGGTTACATGAGATTCTTGGGAGGAAGGCCATGTGGTTCTTGATTTCATGTAATTATATAAACATCCCATGTGGGATATTTTGGGGGTTCTTCTTCCATTTTACTCTTACACTCTTTCCTTGGGATTCTTCCTCATTCACTCTTTCTAATTTGCGTGCTCTAGGTTGGAGCATGGAAATGAATGGTTGGAGGAGGAGAGCCATTGCGAGATGGATATGAGGAATTACTAATCATTCCAGGTGGGAATGGATGCCCACAGGCATGAGAGTGATGGTATTTTTGAAAGAACTATCATAGATAATAATCCTTGGAGTCTCCAACATGGATATTTCTTGACCAATAACCTTGGAGCCTTGGAGAGAAATGGAACAACCTTAGGGATTGCATGGCAGAGAAAGGGGTTCATTTATTTGGGTTGTGCGGGCTGAAGGGAAAGAGAGATATAAATTAGGATTATTGTGTGGTTGGGAAAATCTGAGAGCTAATTAGCCAACTATTGTGTTTTTTAGATTTGGCCTAGGACCCGTCCATATGGATTCATGGCCCTGGCTCGGGAGGGACCTGCTGTTGAGAATTGGAAAAATAGTCTCTATGGTTGGGAGGAACGTCCTTGGTCTGCAACAATTTGGTGATGGTTTAATTAAAGATAAGTGTTCTTTGTGTTTTATGCATGATTCATATTCCATTGTGTATATTTATCTCTGAGATGTATTTTTTGTGTGCATGCTTGCCAGTTATTGTTGTGCATGACACGATGTTCCTTCTTAGATGGTTGAGCATGAATGTTGATTATTGCATGTATGGTTATTGCATTCTTTCATGCTTTTTATTTTGAATCAATTATTACCAGAATTTGAAATCAGTTCGTGAAGTGTGTTCTTGATGTAGTGTGGCCAGCCTGTGGGTGGTTGAGTACGTTACAGATTGGTATCAAAGTTTCTGGTTGAAACACCGGACTGGTATGGGATGAAAACAAGTGTGAATCGAGAATATTTGATGTCATATATTTTGATCTGTGTAAATTTGGGGAGAAGCGGAAAGATTAAAGAGGAAAATCCCCGAATTCGTGGGAAAATTCAAGTTTGAATAATTCAGAATTGTTTGAGAAGTTAATGGATTTGATCGACAGAGTTGCAGAGTCAAATTCGACTTGGAAGGTTGAAAAAATTGTATTTTAATGGTCTTTGAAGCATGAGGAATATTTCAGAGAACCAACTGCTGAGATCATGTTCGATATTGAGATCAACGACCTAGATTCATTCTTGAAAAAATTAAAAATCGTAATGTTTTCAAAGTTTGAAAAAGTTAGCAGATCGATGGTTGAGATTCATTTCGGTGGTTCAAAAATGAGGAAGATAAAAGTCCATGGTAGTTTTTCGGCCATTTGAAAGTCAGAGGAAATCAACGGTCGAGATCATCTTGGATGGGATATCAATGATCCAGATTCACTTGGGTTTTGGCCAAAATTGTCGAAGTGTTGAAGTTGCTAACATAGATCGTCGATGGTTGATGGTCGGGGATCGAAAAGTTTGGCGAAGTGTTGAATTTCACCATCTAAGATTGTCGATGGACGATGGTCAGGTATCGATGAATTTTGGCAAAGTGTTGAAGTTATCCAAGAGACATATTCGATCGTTCATGGTCAATGGTCAGGGATCAACGAGTTTGGTGAAGTGTTGAAGTTCACCATCTGATATTTTTGATGGCCGACGAATCGAACATCGACGAGTTTGGAGAAGTGTTGAATTTCAACCAAGAGACATATCCAATTTTCAATGGTCGATGGTCAGGGATCGACGAGTTTTGGCAAAGTGTTGAAGTTTTCCAAGAGACATCTCCGATCGTCGATAGTTTATGGTCGGGCATTGACAGATTTAGTGCGAAGTTCAGATTCTTCCAAGAGAAATGTTCGATGGTCGATGAAGGAAAGGGGATGATGATGTGTCATTCCATGTCAGGATCCATGTGTCATGCCACATCAACAGACACGTGTCATGCCAATTCAGCCCAGTTGATGCCTCAAGATGATGTGTCATGCCATGTCAACATCCACGTGTCATGCCACATCAGCATGGTCGATCATCGATGGTCGAGGTTCGACGATATTTGTGAAAAATCTTGGTTTAACGAGGGAAATGAATGATGATTTATCGTCAATGATCAGGCATCGAGGAGATTCATGGGCAAATTTCAGTTTGTGAAGAAAATAGTCGATGGTCGATGAACATGCACCATCAAAGTGCATATGCCACATACCATCATCGTAATCAGTCAGTTCATGAAATGTGTCATCTTCATCAACAAATATCGAATAGACACCCATGTCCTCCTCAATGTAGTTTACATTAGGATGAGGAACGCTTTCAATGTAAGGTGAAATCCTTCCTTCCCTTAGGAAAATAATAGTCTTTCCATTCTTAGGGATGGATAAATATGAACCATCTAGTGATAGGTAACCATCGGTTAGGGCCTACCAATCTATACCCAAAATGATTGAATAGTTACTAACAAGCATATCGATGACTTGTATATTAAGATTGGTTCTTATTTCAAGGTGAGCATAGAGGACTAGAGTTACATCTTTGATCTCACCTATGGTAGACCATTGTTGATTATTATAGGAGATCATACTCCTTGCATTTTCATTGGTACAAGAGAGAGGTCCAACTCTTCCATAATAATTTTGGACATAACGCTCGGACCAGACCCACCATCTATCGGGAAATAGTGAGCTATTGTATCCATAATTTTTACAGAAATATAGAAAGGGGGGTTTTTTATAGGGTTTCTAAAATTATTTACACCTATTCTATTTACATTTGACTTCTCTCCATCAGAATTTTCAGTCAAATTAGCTACTATAGAAGTTTTACCTTCCATGAAATTTTTTAGATGTTGTTGTTGTTCTGAAATGGTGACCGCATCCAAAAGAGAAACATCTTCCTTGATATTAGCTAACTGATTGAGGATATTATATTTGGATGGAGGGAAGGGAGTTGACACTCCTTGACTGTTCAAAGACCTGTCAACCTGGGGATTTTCATCTTGGGATGATGAGATGGGAGAAAAAGTGGTTCAGGAAGAATCAACTTTACTCTTATTAGTGTAAGTTTTATTTCTAGTATTTATCACCATGACATCATCCCATGGAGCCCAATATAAGATAAAAATAGTTGCATCTAGTTTTTTCCCAATGATTCGGTCTCTAGAATTTATTTTTACCTCATAGGTTGTTTCATCGTGATTTTCTTCGCAAAAATTGCACCAAGCACAAGACATTACAAATTTTGGTTGGAATATATTATCATTTGGGTTCCTGGAGGATGTGTGGGAAGAAGAATCAACAAGAAGGGAAATTCCCCTTTTCTCATGAGAAATCATTTGGTTATTCATGTCTTGCATAAGCTACAAGACTGTAGACATATCGGTTTGTTTTACATAATCTCCGTTGGGGAGACCAATTATTTCTAGTTGCTCTTCATACTCAAGACAAGTCTGAAGTGCAGATGTGAGATTGTCTATATCCTTTTCTTCCAATCTTTGACGATAGGAAGAGGGTAAAGTATTGTAATAGTGCATAAATGCAACTTGGTTATGGTAGTGAATCAGTGTAGGAATTTGATTGTACAACTTAGCGAAATGAAGATTAAACGATTTGATACTCTCACCATTTTTATAGATAATATTATTGCATTCCTTTAATTGATCAGTTGGGATTTTGGGTTTCCCATATGTCGATTTAAACCCATAGACCAATTCTTCCCACATGAAAGGATTTTAGGCGGTAATTCAAAAACATCTATGGCATCCTTCCCTTCTAGAGAGTTGACGAATAAGCACATAATGTATCATTGTCATTCACCCCTATATTACGGAAATCACTAGAAAAGGATACTAAGTGTTCATTAGTAGTAATAGTGTCATTTCTCGAAAACTTGGGAAAATAATATTTAAACTTTGAAAGGTGGTGAGCAGTTGGTGTAAGATTCAGAGGAGAATATACGTGTCACGGGGTGGTGGTAGTGTCTTCTTAAAATTGAAAAAGACCATATTTTTTAATGACTTTAGACGGATTAGTTGTAGATTGGACTGGAATTTGATGGCTACAAATACTACCAATTACAGATGATGTTGAAGTTTGTGAAGAGGAGGAACCTCCGATACTGCTACCACTACCAAAATATTTCATTTTAAAATTAAAAGAGGTTACAGGTATAGTATAACTAGCATAATCATATAAGGTCTGACGTAGATTAGTTTGTTGGATTTGTATGATGGTCTTTCTCCTCCATATCTCATATATAGGATAGACTTCAACAGATAAACCTCTTGTTCTTCGAGAAGAACGAGAGCTGGACATGTGAAAATGACCTAATGAGGAAGTTGATTTCTGGGCATCCTTTGTCGGGCCTCCCATTATTCACATACTCTAATATCTCTGGAAATGACTTCCCAATAATTATGGAATTCAACACGATTGTTAGTAGTTTCTAAAATGGTATTAAACAAAGCCAAGGAAATGCTAGTTTGATCGTCAATACCATCACCAATATTGGGTTCTCTAGTAACAGGTACAGTCTTGGAAACAGTCAATTAAAGCCAAAATAAGAACAAAAAACAAAGAAACTAATTACATAAACAAAGATGTAACAACTAGAGAGATATAGAAAAGATCTCCCCAATATGGTCACCAAATAAATGTTGAGGAAAAGGTATGAGGAACCTCACTCCAACATTTTTTAATCTTAATTGGATAGGGTAATATAGTTTGGATTATCACCCGGGGTTTATAGCCTTAGACAAAATTTTCGATTGATTCTCAAGTAATAAGTACAAGGAACCAATGTTGTCATTTTTTTATAATTAAATTGTGCAAAAGAAGAAAGTAAAAATATATATGTATTGTGTTTGAGAATTAAGGAACAAATGAAATACAAATATGAAAGTAATATCAGAGAGTACACATGTGAGATCAAAATCAGTAAAGCGATTTTATTAATTTCACTCCAAGTTACAATCATAACCTTCTTTTCAAACCCTATGAGGGTAAGGACCAAGATCAGATTTAGAGATATTCGATGAGCACCATACAAAAATACTTTGACAACAAGTGAATATTGAGACTAGAAATGTGGATTACCTTAGCCACGAAAGTATCATCTATTGACCCTGCAAAATATCCCCTATCAGTAATGAAAACTAATTCATGAACCTATCAGAATACATAGACTGCCAAGATCAAATGATCAACCTTTATAGAATAATTTGTTGAATAATGTATCTCAATATTTGAATCTTTTTATCTTCAATAAGACCCTGCTATCAACAAAAAGGTTAAGACTCTATGATAACTCAGAATGAATGAAATTAATTAATCTCACAAGTTTAAGAGTAGACCTTTATCAGAAATTTCTTCTTTGTTCTCTCTTTTCTTTTGTCTCTTCCTTTTATCAACTTTTATCTTCCTCAAAAGAAGTTGTGGTAGTTTCAAACTACCTTTCGTTAAGTCATAAATGACTTGATATTAGTTAGGGACAAATATTAAATAATAATAATAGATAAAGGGTTTAATAAATAATAACTAGTAGGTGAGACCCCTAATTCTTTAAATCCTTTTAAGTTTGATTTCCTCCTTCTTTCTCCATAATTTATTTAAATAATAAATCATGCCACCTTATCAAGAATATACATAAACAATCACTTTTATCATCCCCTTGTATCCCCCAAAATAATCCATATATATACCAAATAAATAAAATGTATTTTCCACCATGAAAAGAAATCATTGATTGGTTGTCCAAAAATGAAGATAACAATATCAAGATGTTCAAAAAAGTCAAAACGTAAACAAACTTTCCACTACTAGAAACAAACATGAAATATCAAAATCCATATTTACTGTATGAAGCAGTCTGCTTCTTATCACTACTTGTTGCCTTTGCTACTTTTTTTGTTGAGTGGACCTTCTCAGTGTGTGGCTAATTGGATGTCTGAGGATGAAATTAACTGAGAATTGGAGACGGTTCATTGATTTTTTGGACATGTGAGGTGATTGACTAAGAGGAATCATTATATTACTTAGAATGAGTGACAACATTTTTACCTTTTCTTGACATAGCCCATTGATTTCTATCTTGGGTCTTTTTCTTACATGTGAGGACTGAACAAAGGATGCAATATGATCAATCTAGTGGGCACATTGGTTGAGTGGAGGTGGAGGTGGAAATGGAAATGAAATTGTGGGCCGTCCATCATGATGAACTACAGGGGAATGAACAATATCATGCCAACCATAATTGATAGGAACCTTTGGTTGGAGGGACACATGAGGTGGAACATGGACATTAGAAAAACTCGGGTGATGTTGATAAGGAGGCCTTTATGGTCTAGGATATGGTTGAAACACTCCTTGGCCCACTAAGTTAAAGAACCCAACGTGAAATAGTTGATTCAACTCTTGAGGATCAACTTCAAAATGAATGGATAATCTAGGTCTCATGTTGCTTCTCTGTCAAGCATTATTTCTTCATCTTCCCCCACCTCTTCCATGGATTCCACTGCTAAAGACACTCATTGTCTGAATTCAAACTAAGATCATTATATGAAACAAGAAAGAATGATCAACCATCAATTTACTTGTCTAAAGATAAATTTAAAATATTGGCTCTTATCAGTTCACACACTAGCATGCATGCAATCAATCCATTACTCTGTATGTATCAATCATAATCATTCTGGTGACTTGAATCCATAACTATCATTATTTAGAATATGAATATTTAATGAAATATGGGATGTGATTGGATTTGTAATGAATGAAAAGTGGAATGCATGAAAGGGAAACAATGCCAAATGGTTATTGTTTTAAATAAGATTAATTCTCAACCCAAAAATCAACTTTTATAATCAAATCAAATTCCATACTCGATTGAGGGTTTCAACAATATTACCTATTGTTTCAATTTAATTTCCTTTTATCAATCTTTCTAAATTACATGGCCTCTATAAAATCACATTTTCCTTTAGAAAAGAATACGGGAATAATAAAATGATTTTGAGAAAAGTGAGGGCTTTATGATTTGCATAAAGTGAAATTATGGACAGGAAATGAAAATGATCAATATTCTTTTTTGTAGACAACTTATCATCCATGAATCATCAACTAATGTGATCAATTCTAGGCCTCAAAATATAACCCTGTTCATTTTTGCCTTTTATTCTTTGAAACCCAATTTATTAATCAAAATGTATTAACAAACATTCTGGGAAAATTCTTCTTTATAGATTCCTGTAAGAAGGACCATATCTAAATTCTTTTAAAATATGACCATTTGAACTTTGTTTTAACAAACATACTTAATCCATAGAATTCATCATAAGAACATGATGAATCCAATCTGATATTAATCCAATAGAGTACAAGAGTATTTCTTGTCCTTGAGTTGCCATATATATTGTTCATATAAATTGGTGATTAAATAATTGTCAAAGACTGGGTATCATTGAAGTAGGGATTTCTTTTGAAAATTTCATAAATGACGAGATTTGAAATCAATATGGAAATCAACTACAGGTCCATAAATATGATATTGACTACACACAAGCTTTTCAATTTCATAGAACATTTCCAATATTGTTCTGTGTATATAATTATTGGAAAAATCGAATATCAACAAGCATGCTCGAATGTTGATGACAAAGTCAAGAAAAATGAATGAATGGTTTCATAATAACTCAAAAACAATTATTGAATCCTAGAAATAGAGCAATTCGAGATAGAAAGGCAAGTCGAAACCCTAGATTTTGAATCCCTTTAGAATCATAAAACCATAACCCATTAACTACAGGCGGATACGAGTAAGATGTATGTCAAACTGAAACTAGTTTGAAACTTGTTTATATGCCTCGGATAATTGTCACAACAAATTGAGATACCATTACAATGAGTGAAAATAATTGATTGATATTTCCTTTTGAACATTTGAAATGATAATTTGATAGTGTATATTGTTGCTTTCGTTTTGTTTTGTTTTGAAAACAAAATTCATAACAGATGTAAAAAGAAACCAGTGGTGCATGATAACAGGTCATAACCATAACAAACCCATATAAACAACACCATAATGTATTCAACATTGGTGAAATATGTACCTTCATTCAAAATTTTATTTTCCTCTTAAAACCAAACTGTATCATAAGTTACAATGCAAAACCCAGGTTGCAAGTATCACTGTTGTTCGAAACCCAATGATTGTTTTATTTCATATTAACCTAACACACATAATAACTCACCATTCGCAGTGTCCTAAATATCAATGCACAACACAGAGTCACACTCATAACACACATACAACATGCAACCGAGCTTGAGCCAATATCCAAAATTATATGAGCAGAGTATCTTATTGATGCCAAAAGAGTAAAAAATTGTCCATGCATGTCCAAGTTGACTAAATAGCCACAAAATAATAGCCAAATATCGTTATCCAACCACCAATACGAGCTTTAGAATCCAAAACCTTCGACTAAAAACAACAAATCATTTCCCAATAAGTGAAACTACAAAAAATGTGGTATACCTCAAGAAAGGAACCCAACAGAGAGTGCATTAATTCCTCTTTAATTCACGTCACTTCGACATGACCAAAACCCACCAACCTTTCCATGATATCCAATCAAACATTACACGGTGGAATGCACTCAATCGCCAGCTCATACTCAAAATTGAGCTCAGTACCATGCATTGAAAACTAATAGACTCACAATATTACATATCCCAAACTATTAATATACCACATTCACAAATAACACAAGGTGTCGACACCTAATACACCAATGATACCACCTTAACAATCAAACAATGTGCTATATGGTATCCATATGATATGTGAACTTTGTTACAAGTTGACTTCACAAGGAGACTGAATAATGACTAATAAACAAGGAAAAACCTTAGGAAAAAGAAATCCTAGGTGTGTGTGAAGTAACTCCAACACTCCCCCTGAACATCACTATGGTGAAAATAAAGAATGGGTCCCGGAAATGAGGCCATGTTAGGTACCCAAATACAAAAGATACATTGAAATAAAGTGAGGAAAGGGGGGAAACCTCATGGGAACCCACCCACCCCCCCCTCAGGGTACAATGTATGTAAAAAGAAGCACTGACAATTTCTTGGCAACTGTGTCCTTCACTCCAAGACGACTTCGTAGAGAATGGAACTTTTGCTCAGTGAAGGTCTTGGTGAATATGTCTACAGTCTATTTTGTTGAAGGACATAACTACAAGTCGATGATCTCCTCATGTACTAAGTCCCAGATGTAGTGCATGTGGATCTCGATGTGCTTCATCTGCTACCTATGAACTGGATCTCTGCAGAACTTCAGAGCACTTTGGTTGTCACACCAAATGGCTATCGACCGATGAAACTGAATGCCCAAATCAGTGAGAAAATGGTGTAGCCACATAGCCTAAATGGTTATGTTAACTGCCCCTCTATACTCTGCCTTGACTGAAGATAGAGAAATAACATCCTGCTTCTTGCTCGACCAACAGATAGGCCTGACACCAAGACTGAGTGAGTAACGATATGTGGACTTGCGATCAATGCTATCGCCAGCCCAGTTAGAATCAGTGAACCCGATGAGGTCCAATGTAGAGTCTATTGAATAATGAATCCCAAAGGTGATGGTTCCCTATACGTATCGAAGGATACGCTTTGTAACCTTCCATTGTATCTCATTCAACTCTTGCATGAACCTAGAAACTGCGCCAACTGCATAGGAGAGGTCTAGTCTAGAGTGTGTGATATACAAAAATATCCCCACTAGTTGTCTATACAGTTTGTTTTCAACTAGTGGAGTGTCCTCGCCATCCTCAATTTTGACTCCTGATAAGAAAGGAGTCGGAGAAAACTTGCAGTCTGTCATGTGAAATCTCTCAAGGAGATCTCGTGCATACTTGGATTGAGACAGTTTGATTCCTGATTCATCCTGACTGATATCGAGTCCAAGGAAGAAGTGTAGTGGACCCATGTTCATCATCAAGAACCTTTCATGCAAAATCCTCTTGACTGCAACAATTGTTGAATTCGAGAAACCAGTGATCAACAAATCATCAACATATATAAATAGGAGTAGAAGTGAGTCAGCCATCCCGAGCATGTAAACATTTGGTTCTGACTTACAATGTACAAAGTTATTTGACAACAGGTAGGAGTCCATCTTGGCATACCATGCCCTAGGAGCCTGCTTGAGGCCATAAAGTGATTTCTTCAGTCGACAGACCAAATATGAATCCTGCATAAATTCATGGGGCTGCTCCATATAGATCTCCTCAGAGAGATCTTCATGAATAAATGCATTTTTCACATCCATCTGATGGGCTTCCCATCCCTTGGCTTCCGCAATATGAAGTGCCAAACGTATGGAATCCATCTTCACTACATGAGCGAAGGTCTCATGATCATAGTCAATGCCATGCACCTGCTGAAATCCTTTGGCAACAAGCTTGGCTTTGTATATGCTAATATGTCCATCCGTTGCGCTCTTGGTCCTGTAGAACCATCTACACTTGAAAAGTTTCCTTCTAGAAAGAAGGGGAATGAGATCCCAAGTCTGGTTCTCGAGGAGAGAGTTGTAATCCTCCTGCATGACGGATTCCCAAAAGGGATTTCCAGCAACCTCGCCATAAGATTGTGGATCTAAAGAATGAACCAAGAAAATATGCTTGGATGGAAATGGTTTAGTGGCATTGAGTGTGATAGGAGTCTCCTCTAAATTAGATCGATTCCTCCTAGTATCAATTGTATCACCAACAAGATCCCCTGCATCTTGAAGAGTAGTTTGGGCCCACTTGAGCCTTTGTTATGTCTCTGCATCTGCATCTGGATGCAATGAATTTTCATATGATTGTACAGAATTTATATCTAAATCATTTGAATCCTCTGAATCATAACTTTCATCTGAAGAAGAGTCGCCATGTGCATGCTCATCATCTCAGACAGGTGAAAGAACAAAGGTGTATGCATACAGCTATTGAGGTACATGCAAGACACTTTCCTCGAATTGGACACTACGCTCAATGATGAGTTAGTCCGAGGAAATATCAATGAGTTTGTATCCCTTCACACCATCGGGGTATCCAACAAAAATACACTATGTGCTATGTGGATCAAGTGCCTTCCTCTTTTAAGAGGGAATCAGGGCCCATGCACGTGAACCGACAATACAAAAGTGAGTCACTTCCGGTTTGAGGCCGCTCCAAGCCTTGTAGAGGGTCTTATCCTTGACAGATCTATGGGGAGATATGTTTTGGATGTAGGTTGCACAATTAAGTGCTTCGACCCATAATCTCTGTGGAAGTGAATTTGCATGTAGCATGCAAGATGCCATCTCTTTTAGAGATTTGTTTTTCCGCTCAACAACTATGTTTTGTTGCGAAGTATAGGGAACTGTGTGTTGCAAATGAATCCTTGCCTCATGAAAAATATTATGGATCTCATGGTTGACATACTCTCCCTCGTTATCAGTTTGGAGGACTTTGATTTTCTTTCCTAGTTGTGTCTCAACCAGGGATTTGAAATCTTTGAGGTGTTGAAAGACCTCAAATTTTTTCCTGAGAAAGAAAATCCATGTGAAGCGTGAGAAATCATCAACAAAAATGAGCATGTACCTTACTTTGTTGATTGATGGATGCGGAAAAGGTCCCATGAGGTCACTATGGGTCAGATCTAAAGGAGAGGAAGCTCTCTGAGTCTTTCCTTTGTCGAATTTCTCTTGAGGGTGTTTTTCAAGAACAAAACCCTCACATATTCCTTTGGAGAAATGGATGTCTGGTAGACCATCAACCAATCCTTGCTTGCTAAGTTGTTGCATATATCTGAAATTTAAATGCCTGAACCTTTCGTGCCATATCATACTTCTTTCATCAACATGGGTAAGCAGTAAAGCAAAATTTGGTTCAATAAATTCAGAAAAAATGTAAAGCCTAGATTGATGATTTACCTCACCGGTAGTGTTCGACAACACACGTATTCCAACAGAGAATGAACACCTTCAGTAACCACTCACATATCTAGATCAAAGATCAACACACTGATGTTTTCATGTGGTAAAACCCCTACGGGGAAACATCCACGACCCCAACAAACGTGGCCACTTGGAGCAGTTTATTAATGCAAAGAAAAAGATTACAGAGAGATTTTACAAGAGAGCTTCTCACAATCAATCATCGGAAAATGACCCTCCATGCTCTTTAAATAGAGACCATGGACCAATCGGGTGTTAAGCCAAAGATCAATGGCCGTTAAGATCGAGGGGATTATGAACCGTCGGATCACTCTATGTCGGGAACATATTGTGACCATCAGATTTCCTAACTACAAATGCAAACTAATGCATACTAAAGAAACACACTAGGAAACACACTTTTACCTAACGACAAATTAGACCAATTAGATATTAAATAACTCCTGAGTGTCTAAATATCCTAACATCCCCCCTTAAGAACAACTTTGGATAGGATTGAAGGATTTAAAATAGTGACACAATAGGAGAAGGAAGGAGGCATTAGAGCCTATCCCCCCTTAATGACAACTTCCTGAACTCCTAACATAGATCAAAGTTTGGAAAACTTCTCTTTTGTAAGAGACTTTGTGAAAATGTATGCAACTTGATCTTCTGTAGGATAAAAGAGCACTTCAATAACTTGATCATGAATGAGCTTTCTGATGAAGTGCATGTGTAGCTCGATGTGTTTTCTATGATGATGGTGAACTGGGTCTTTGGCGAGCTTGATGACACTCTGATTGTCGCACCAAAGGCTGGTCGGATGTTGCTGCTGGAAACCAAACTCTGAGAGGATCTATCGAATCCACAAGGCTTCCCGACTTGCATTTACCGCTGCTCGGTACTCTGCTTTTGTTGAAGAAAGTGCAATAGCATGTTGTTTCTTACAGGCCCAAGTGACAGGTCCTGAATCAAGGTTGAAAACATAACCTGCAGTAGAATTCTGATCATCAGGGTCACCAACCCAATCTGAATCAGTGAAACCAACCAATAAAGGAGTCCCCCCTAAACTGTAATGTATCCTGAAATGAACTGTACCATGGACATAGCGAAGTATCCTTTTAGCTGCTTTCCAATGGATTTCATGGCGTGTTTGCATATACCGGGCAACAAGACCAACAACTAAGGAAAGATCAGGACGAGTATGAGTCAAGTATAAGAGGCTACCAACTAACTGACGGTACAGGGTGGCACCAACTTCGAGAGAAGTACAGGAGGAAGTAAGCTTGACTCCAGACTAGAAGGGAGAAGGGGTCAGTTTACAATCATCCATGTGAAAGTGACGAAGAAGTTCACAGGCATACTTAGACTGGGAAAGAAAACTTCCTTCATTGGTTTGCAAAACTTGGAGTCCAAGGAAATAGTGCAAAAAGCCTAAGTTTGTCATCTCAAATTTCTTCTTAAGGCTTGTTTTCACATGGTTTAAAAGTTTTGAGTCACTGCCAGTAAGGATAAGGTCATCAACATAAAGGACAAGGATTATGAGATGGCTTCCTACTTTCTTGGTATATACATTAGGATCAAAATGGCATCTAGAGAATCCAGTGGCAATAAGAAAGTTGTCCATTTTGGCATACCAAGCTCAGGGAGCTTACTTGAGACCATAAAGATATTTCTTGAGGTGACAAACAAGGCTAGAGTCATTCTAGACATAGCCGGGAGGTTGTTCCATGTAGATTTCTTCTTGCAAATCTCTGTGCAAGAAGGCGAATTTAACATCCATCTGATGGACCTCCCATTTATGTGAGGCAACAAGAGCAAGAACAAGGCGGATGGAATTCATTTTGGCTACAGGGTCAAAGGTTTCATTATAGTCAATTCCTTCAACTTAGGAAAATCCTTTGGCAAATAACCGAGCCTTGTATCTTTCAACTCTTCCATTTGATGCATACTTAGTTCTGTAGACCCATTTGCATCTAACAAGTTTTCTTCCTTTTGAAAGAGGTACAAGATCCCAAGTATCGATTTCCATTAAAGAACAATACTCTTCATTCATTGTTGTATCCCAATCTGGATGACCTGGAGCTTCTGCAAATGTCTCTGGATCGTGAGTTTCTGAAACTTGAGCCAAAAGAGAAGAGGCTCGCTGGAACTATGAACGTGTCCGACACTAATCTGAAGGATCACCGACAAGATCACCAACTGCTTCTCGTGTTGAACAGACCCATCTAGGAAACGATGGAGTTGGTGTTGGTTCAGGTTCAAAGGACTCATCTGGACGAGGGTGAGCAGGTGGAGGTGGATTTTCATCCTCACTGTCATCATCTGAAGAAAAAATCAGATCAGAAGAAGGCACAAACGTCGAATATGGCTCGCAAGCCGAAGAAGGCACAACCGTCGAATTAGGCTCATAGGCCAAAGAAGGCACAAATGCCGAATTAGGCTCGCAGGCCAAGATATTTTCATCAAATTTAACATATCTTCTAATAATAATTTCATTACAATGTGATTGAAAAAGTTTGTAACCTTTGACATCTTCAGAATAACCAACAAATATACACTTCTCACTTTTAGGCTACAATGCTTTCTTTTTCTCATCAGGAATGTGAACCCATATTGTACTGCCAAATACACAGAAGTGACTTACATCTGGTTTAATTTTAGTCCAAGCTTCTTCCGGTGTTATATTTTTAAGAGCCTTTGTGGGAGTGTGATTTACTATGTAATTTGCACAGTTGATGGCTTCCGCCCAATACTTTAGACTTAATCCCTTAGATTGGATCATACAATTAGCCATTTCTTTTAATGTGCGGTTCTTTCTCTCAGTAACACCATTTTGTTGTGGTGTATATGGAACAATGTGTTGCATTTGGATTCCTTGTGTAGTGCAATAACTTGTAAAATTATTGTTCACATATTCGCCTCCATTATCTATTCTTAACCTTTGAATTTGATGTCCAGATTGTTTTTCTACAAGGGCCTTGTAGGCCAAAAACTTGTCAAAAACTTCGCTCTTAAGTTTTAAGAAGTAAAC
>ML778995.1:4191-35336 GCA_009831015.1 Picea engelmannii
TTCAGGTCAGATGCAGACACCAATGTTATTCTCTCATAGAGATGGTATTTTGGGACCTAGGCTCTGTTCTTGAAGCGATGGATGCCAAAATTCAATGCCTCTTCTTCTCAATTGGAAGTCACACCAATTTGGGCCAGGGTCCTGGGTTTGCCTTTGTCTTTTTGGACCAAAGAAATATTTTAGGAAATTGGGTCTACTCTGGGGCATCACTATAATGAAGTATACCTCTCTTACAAGCAATCTAGTCCCATATCCATGGCTCGAATCCTAGTTGGTCTCAAGTTGTTGAGAGGACTCGCGGTATGTATTTCCATCAAACATAAAGGCCACATTTTTACTTAGGAGTTGGATTATGAAGGGATCCCCTTCATATGCGGGCCACGTTTATGGTCACTTGACAAAGGATTGCACACTGATGGTAAAAAAATGGAAATGGATTAAAAAAATGATCCCAGAAAAGCAGGGGTACTCTCCTCCCACACTACCAGCAGTGGCTACACCAGTTGGGATATCAACCCATTCAACTTGCATCCAAGAGCAAACAATATAGGTTTTAGAAATGATTCAACCACAATCATCACTGCCAAATGAAAACACGGGTAAGATTACCACTTTTTCATCTCCTATACCTCCATCTACTTCCTTTTTTGATGGAGGCATGAAAAACGGTCTTGTGTCCTCTGAAACACATGATCCTCTGGACATATCATTTCCATTAGGCATCTCTGGTATTTCAAATCATGTATTGGAACCTCTTATCCCTCTTTCCCCCCCTTCATTCTTGACCATCCTTCCCCCCCGCTTCCCCGCTTTCCTCCTCGATTCCACCCTTTGCCTATGTTCCCTCTTCCCCTTCCCTTCTTTCCCCTGCCCCCTCTACCCTTCCCTCCCCTAAATATTCCTCCTCCCCTCCTCCAAAATACAATATGAGATCCTCGAATCACATTTTTTAAGAGGCTCCCCCTAGAATTTTGAGGGGTCTGGGATCCTCCAATGACCTAGACAAGAAACCCCTACATAGAGGATGAAAGTTATTTCTCTCCCAAGCTAAAAAAAAAATCCCAATCAGAATTTCAATTAGGGAAACAAAAATATCTTTTGGGGGATATTAGAGCATCAACCCCCATACAGGGGAACCAATTATCTTCCTCTCACACAACTGCATAAGGTTGGCCAACCCCTCCAAAATATTGGCACATTGGAGACTAGTTGACTTACACAATCCTAGTCCTCTTTTACTACAGGATACAGTGATTGATGGATACTCTTCTATAAAAATGATATTCTCTCTTTCCTTGATTGGAATTTTTTGGACCTGGATGCATCCAATAAATTAGGAGGATTAATCACCGGTTGGAAAAAAGACTCTCTTCAACTCACCAATTTATGTGCCATGTCGTTTTTTCTAGGCACAAACTTCTTCTCACCATCCCACAATCTCTCCTTCTCTTCATTAACACTTATGGGCCATATTCTGACAGGAAGGAGTTTTGGAATAAAAATTTTCTTTCCCCTCTCCTCTCCTCAGGAAACATCATCCTAGGGGGGATCTAAATTTCACTCTGGGTTATTATGAAATTTGGGGCCCCTCAACATAGCCTAACCCTTTATATGATTACTTCACTAAATGTTTATAGGACTCAAAGATGATCGACATACAACTAATCCAATATGCCCCCACTTGGAGCAAAATGAAAATTGGAGAAGCATGGATAGGCAAGAACCTTGATAGATTCCTCATCTCTGAATCTTTCTTGCAGGAAAATGATCATTTTCTCCAATGGGTCTCCTCGAGGGGAGTTTCTGATCACTCTCCCATTCTTTTCGAATTATCCCCAGATCCAAAGAGGCATCCCATCCCCTTCAAATTCAACTCTACTTGGCTGGAAAAATTAAAGTTACTTGGACCTTTTCAAGAATACCTAGCCCCCCTACAATGAATCTCTACCAGATTCCCCACCCTTACAATTCTTGGAAAATCTAAAAAAGGTAAGCAAGGCTATCACAACATGGAAAAAGGAACAGAAAAAACAAGGAAAACCAAGCCCTTTTAGATATAGAATAACAACTTAAGTGATGGACAGAAGAAGAGGTAGAAACAAATTACACCGAGGAAAAATCCAATATTCATTGTTTGGAGCAATAGAAAAACACCATCCTCATATCAAGAGAAAAGGAATGGCACCTAAAGAGTAGATCCCTCTAGCTCCAAGATGGAGAAGAAAATATGAAGTTTTTCCATCCCTTCGCAAATGGTAGAACTGTCAAAAACACAATTTGTTCTATACAGAGAGGGGATGGATCTATGGCCACAAATTTTGAGGATTTAGCAACTAAAGGCATCACACTTTTCCAAAATCTCTTCAATGTCGATCAAAGGTCGATTATTGAGTCCATCCTAAGGGTAGCCATTGTTTTCCCTAGTTTTGTAGATCTAGATTAGAACGATTCCCTAATGGTCGAAGTCAGAAAAGATGATCTCCAAAAAATTCTCCACAAATTTCAAAAAGACAAAAGTTCAGGGTCAGATGGCTTTCTAGTGGAATTCTATGCTAGCACCTTTGACATTCTAGGAGATGATCTTCTCAAAACTAAATAATTCTCTCGAACCACAAGTCAAATCCTAGATCCATTTAATTCTACATTCATATACCTCATCCCAAAGTCATACAATCCACAATATTTTGATCAGTTGCGCCCTATATATCTCTACAGTAGCATCTATAAAATCATCTCAAATATCATAACAATCCATTGAAAGACATCCTCGCAGATAATATTTTTGGAGAACAAATTGTTTTTTTGAAAGGAAGACAAATCCATCAAGCTATAGGGTTATCCCAAGAAGTTCTACACTCAATCCACACCATGAAACAAAAGGCTATCATCTATAAATTATCCCTGGAAAAAGATTGTGTTCGTGTCAGCTAGCTCTACATTAAACTTCTTCTTCATTCATTTAGGCTTCTCACACTCCTATTCTCAATTGAATTTCCACCACAACTTTTGTCATACTCATAAATGGCTCTGCGCCCCCCTTCTTCAAAGCAGAAAAAGGACTCAGGCAGGGATGCCCCCTCTCCCCACTACTCTTTCTTTTGGTGGTAGAAAGCTTAACAAGACTCATCTCAAATGTTGTATCACAGGGTCTCTTCAAAGGCATCCAGATCTCCACAAATTTATTTCTCACACATACACTCTTTGTGGATGACATCCTCATTTTTTGTGAAGGAGAGAAATTATTCTTTGACAACCTAAAAAGCATCCTACACACAATCTTCCTCTCAACCGAAATGCAAATCAACCGAAATGTAAATATGACTCCAAACCTTTAGTTCTGACCTAAAACAAAATAATCTCAAAGCTAAAGGCCAATAGAGGATGGGGGTTGGGGCCTCAAATACATCTTTACCTTCACAAAAGCACTTGGAAAAAAAATGTTGGGAGTATGGTAGGGAGTATGGTAGAGGAAACAAGACTTTGACATAGAATCATAAAGGAAAAATGCATCCCAAAAATGCCTCTCCTAGATTGGATTCACTCCACAAACAATTCCTATCATAATGGAACAATCATATGGAAAGATCTCATAAAATATTTTCACATTATTGGAGACTGACTCATTTGGAAGATTGGTAAATGATCTAAATTGAATCCTCCCCCAACATACTTTGTAAAATTGTAATTAATATTATTTATTTACATTTCTCTTTTAGGAAAAATTGGTAGTGGAAATGAACCATGTGACGGTTGTCCTTCGAAAGGAATCACATTAAAATAATGAACGTTGAAGCAAAGATGGAAACAAAGGGAGATGCAAGGAGAAATAGAGAAGGACAGTAGCAGAAATTGGAGCTCAAATAGGGTAGCCTACTCGAAGTTGAGTGGACGAAGGATTTAATGTGCCTATTCACTCTAAGCAAGGGTGTCTATGAGCCTTGACCTATGCAATTTTGTATTTTCAATGAGTAACAATACACAAAGTCTATGTATAGATCACCCCATTGTAATTTTCTCCTCAACATAATAAAAGTCCCATTTAAATGTTGAATCTACTAGTTACTGTAATTAATGATTTGGGAATTTTCTTTTGAGTTACGACAATCTATGCATACTCTATTGAATTTTGTTTTTTTATCTTGTAACACCTATCGAAAGCATTCTCCTGATGCCTAGGTGAATTTGAAATTTCTTGGGTGAATTTAAAATTATCTAGGCGAATTTGTACTTACTATAGATTTTAACCTTGTACAATATTTTACTGCAAAGATTTTCTACAGTCAGCAAAACAAAA
Source organism: Picea engelmannii (assembly GCA_009831015.1). Lineage (NCBI taxonomy): Eukaryota > Viridiplantae > Streptophyta > Pinopsida > Pinales > Pinaceae > Picea > Picea engelmannii. Next base: position 8,486 of record ML778995.1, read on the forward strand.
AAAAAAATTGGTTTTAGTATTATGGAACTCCTCTACAATGATCCTAAAGGTAACAAGATGGTCCAGAGTTGAATGATATCTCCTAAACCCGGCCTGTCCTTTATCTCTTTTACCGTGACTTTCTAACCAAAGTCTAATCTTCTTTTCCAAAATAATTCCATAAAGCTTGGCTAAAATCGGGCTAATCATAATGGTCTTATAATTAGAGGGAATGTTTGAAGTATAAAGGCGATATATATATATATATATATATATATATATATATATATATATATATATATATATATATATATATATAACCGTAGAGGTAAAGGCATGTAGTGTGTGGGAAGAGTGTGTGAGGTTTGTAAGCCTGTGTGTTTGGCTGTTGTAATTCTCCATTGATTAATAAGAATATGGATTATCATTGCCCCGTGGATGTTTCTCTTGTTGGTTTTATTAATTTGTCTCTGAATCTTGTTATGTTATACTTAGCTACCCAACAAGTGTTGAAATATAACAAGGGATGTCCTCATTCATGTTTTTTTTTGTGTTTTGTCATGGGGAGGACATAAAGTCATAATTCCTAGACATGTTTTATTTGTAAAGTGACTTTTTAAATAAACTACTTTTATAAAGTGAATGTACTTTATAACTTAAAGTGTTTTTAAGTTGTGGGACCCAAAAAGTATTTAATGAGCATTTATTACTTATTTTGTAATTAATGAGGAGCATTAAATATGAGCCCTCATATTAGACTTATGATAGCCACTAGATTGAGTTGGTTATGTAAGTTAGGGTTTCTTTGGAAAAGAGAAAAGTACATATACATGCTTAGGGATGTGAGAAAGACACACCAGAGAAGACGAGAGGAGAAGTTGAGAGATTTCTTGAGAGAGGAAAGTGAACATCGAGAAGGGCATGATTCCCAAGAGAGCTAGGGTGCAAATCCCAAGGAGGCTTTTTCTGTTTTGATTTGCAGCAGTGTTATTTGCTGGGATAGGTCGTATTGTACGGATCCATACAAGCCGTACAACAACATTCTTGAGGCACGAAAATCGAGGCAAGCTTGGGCACAGTTTTCGAGGCATCCTTGAAGAATTTTTTGAAGGAGGACGGTCGTACAGAAGAGAAGGTATAACAACCTGTTGTGGCACAAATTTCAAGGTGCTGAATTTCAGCAAATCCGTACAGCTGTACGGACTGTGGCACGGTTTTCAAGACAGATTTGTGGGGGATAGTTTTGTGTTGTAAGAGGTATTTCTCTTGGCTGAAAAAGTGTTATTGATGATGTTCTAAACTTTCCCGAAGCAAAATAATAAGATTTCTCTCTCTCGTTGGGTTTCCCCACATTGGGGTTTTCCCTGGCAGTTGCGTAAATTTCTGTGAGTTATGGGTTGCTGTCCATTGTGTATTTCCGTTGCATATTTTGCTTAACAATGTGTATTTCTGCTTATAGAAATTTCTGAATGTGGGTATGCATTTCTGAAATTTAAGAAGACAACTATCTCTAGGTTGCTAAGTGTTTGACGAAATGTGTGAATGAAATATTTCTGATTTTGTCATTAAAAAATCAACAACAAGTAGTATGAGAACTCAGAAGAAAGAAATAGTCAACAAAACTATGTTTTTAGATGAAATGGAGAAAACAGATTAGTTGACAGATTTGTTCCCAACACAATAGTGGATGGATTATCGCTAGTAATCCATTCAAAGAGGGCGATAATCGATACCACACTTCAGATCTGCAAAAAATTTGAGATCATCACTACAAACGACGTGTTGGAGGGGCGATAATGGCTATAACCCTGTAATCATCGCTCCTAACGCCTTTCGGGTGAACTCGAGGTATACGCATAAGAGCTCGAGGTATGAAAGAGATCTTTTGTTTTATTATGCACACTAGGTATGAAAGCATATTTATTTGGTTACATTATCCACAAGAGATATAATAACAAGGATCACCTTTATACTTCACTAGGTGGATGTTCTTTAAATATTATTTGTTTAAGAGGTGGATCCCTTCTTGGGTTGATAAAAGGTTTTAAGGTTTGAATATATATTAATTATTTTAATTATTATATTTTGGGGTTTAACTTTGAGTAAGATAGTTCTTCAATATTAAGGTTTAATATGATAAGCTTGGTTTGGGCATTTTTGTTTGTGCTAATGATAAAACTACAAAGTTCAAAGTTTGAGGTGGAGAATTTCAAGATGTGGGATATGCTCGTACAACAAGGCAACAACAAGAGCAGTGATGGTTGAGTCACCTTGAAAGAAAAAAAAATATTTATCTGGGAGGTGTAAAAATTGTTGATTGCATGTAAATGGGCATACATATAGGCATGCATACCCCTCATTTATTAGGTCACCCATGAAAATTCTAGACATAGATTTAGGTAGATTGAATATGCAGGGTGTATGTTGGGTTAACCTTGACTTAGTAAAAGAGTTAATGAGTTAATTTTTTTTTTTAGGTCAAAGAACGTGGTTTTTCGGGTCCATGTTTTTTGGGTAGCCCGTGGTATTGTGTCCATGGATTGCATGTAATGAAGCTTATAAAATTCTTGGTGAACTTCATTGTAAAATGGGCCTAGAGGTGAGCGGTGAAGGCTTACTTGGCCGATTTGCCCAGATTAGGTCAAGGGAATGTTCATGTTAAGGTGGAGCACTAAGACTCCAATGTAAAGTCCCTGGAGGTGAGCGACAAAGGTGCACTTGGGTCGGCTTGACCAAATTTGGTCAAGGTTTTTTGAATGCAATCTTCGAGGTGGAGTAGTGTTTCCAGGTTAGAAAGGTGGGTCTGTAGAAAGGCTGATGTGTTTAGATATTTGTAGTGAAATGAACATTGGCAAGTCAATCAAGTGTTTGAGAATAGATGATGAAGGTAGGTTCATATCCATGGAAACTTGAAATTATTACAAGGAATTCGAAATTGAAGGGACATGTTCAGTAATTCCAAGTTGGAGCAATAATTGTGGTCATAAGCAGTTGTGTTATTTGGTAAATCGATCACCATCGGTTGCAAAAGACTAGAAGATTCTGGAAGAAGTATGAATAGGTCATTTGGTGATTATTCAAATATGAAATAAGTTGGTTGTGATGCTTATGTTTTTTATCAGCATTCTAAGTAGGACCCAGATCAAACATGTAAATATTTGATATGGTGATGATGTTTTAAGGGATGCAAATTATGGGATCCTACTTCCCACATAATCATCATGGACAAAGATGCATTGTTTGATGATTCTTCTTTTATAAAATCAAACATAGTGAAAGATGAAAGGTTCGAAGCATGACTGGTAGAAGAAGGGTATTTGGAAGGTATTGATTTCCATGAAAGTTTCTCACCGGTTGTTAAAAGCTTGTTTCTATTCATGTTGTGTTAACACTAGTTGTGTTACTTGATCTTGAGTTAGTACAACTAGATGTTAAAATTGTTTTACATGGAGTTTTTGAATAAGAAGATGTATATGGAACAACTAGAAAGGTTAGTTTAGGATCACATTAGAAGATTTGTTTTCAAACTCAGGAATCATTGTATGGCCTAAGATAACCAAACAATGGTACAAGATGTTTGATTCCTTCATGGTGAGCCAAATTTTAAAAGAAGTGAGTATAACCATTGTGTTTATGTTATATTTATTATCTTGGAGTTAAATGTTATGCTTGTTGCAAGCACAATCATGTTTGAGATAAATAGGTTGGCTCAGCTACTTAGAAAGTTTGATATGAAGTATCTAGGAGTAGCAAAACAAATTTTGGGTATGGAAATACACAAAGACAAGAAATATGGTAAGCTTTGGTTATCACAACAGAAGTATGTGGTGAAGATTCCCAGGAAATTCGGTATGAATCATGTGAAACTGAAAAAAAATCCCTTTGGATTTCCATTGTAGTTTTTCTTCAGGTTTATGTCCTAACTAATGAAGAAGAAAAGCGTTATATGTCTTGTGTATCGTATGTTAGTAGGAACTTTGATAATTGCGACGCGAATGTTCAAGTATTTCACATGCAGTTGGTGTTGTCAATGGACACAAGGAAAAACCAAATAAAGAGCATGGAAATGAGTGCTTAAGTATATTAGAAGCACATAAGCACAAGTATCACCTACAGTGGTTGCAGTTATTTAATCTATAGTTATTGATAAGGAGATTTGGACAAGAGGAGACCTAACTTAGGTTATGTCTTGTAAGAATGCAAGGATCTATTGGGTAAGTTTGGACAAGTACATGAAAAGGTGTTATGTGATGGTCAAAGTGTCGTGCATTTGAATAATAGTCCAATGTATCAAAATGGGACAATGCATCATTTTGTAAGACAGGTTACCGATGGAGGTGGAATGGTCCATATTGGAGAAAATCATGTAGACATATTCATGCAACAATATTCTTAGAGAAGTTGTGGAGTTGTGATGGTGGTTGGCTTGCAAGAAAGGTGATCAATGAAACATCTCCATTATAATCCCCGGTTTAATTAGTGCTTATGTAGATATAATGTGTGGCTAGAGCCAAAGCGATGTAATATGTGAATTGTATCTCTGTGTTTTAAAAATAAAATGTGATACCAAGTGCTAAGGGGACATGGACAAGAGATGGGGGATGAATTAATCCACAAGAGGGGGAAGTGTCTAGGATAATGGCTAAGAGGGGTCAAAGGGAGAAATACACATGTATATTAATTTAACCCACTTTCCTAAACTTGATAATTGTATATGAACTTTCCAATTTTTTATTGAGTGTTCCCAAATCCAATCGTTGAATACATGTAAGAGGGTGGGTGTGAGTGGTCACATCCCAGACTTATTGGTCACAAGGGGGTTGAGTACAATCAGCTTGGGGAAGAGTGTGAGTCAATAAAGACAAGCCAAAGGGAGGAAATTTGTATGGATTGGGACAACAGTCCGGGGAAAGAAGTGGGTGTGCATGAAGAAAGGAGAGAGAAAGAAAGAGAGATTGGGATATGGTGCATCCATGGAGGGAGAATTCTAGAGCAAGTTGGAACATATTTGAAGCGTTTTGGAGCTGAATATTGAAGAGTAGGGTTGTTAGCCCTGAAGAGTGAACTTCAGAGTGAGTTTCACTATAACAACAAGTGTTTGTTGTTGGTTTGCTAGTAGTTCTCCTAGCAACAAGTTCCCTTGAGTTCCCAACTGAGATATTCCTAGTTACTTGTGATAGAGAAACCTTGATAGACAAATGACACATTCCTTGGGATAATAGAGATAAACAAATAGTACATCCCTTGGGTTATCCCTGATAAATGAATGGTGCATTCCTTGGGTTGGGTAGGTAAGGAGGAAGAGAGAAGATACAAAAATCGGGATAGATGTAGGAGAATATCAGTTAGGTTATGAGTTTTATGAGCTGCGAGTGGACTGTGAGAGACGAACCTCTTTTGTGGATTACTAACCACAATTCGGGGGTGACTGGTTGTTGAGATTTGGAACAAATAGTCTATGGTTGGGTGGAACATCCGTCCCAAGCAGCTAGTTGCACAATTCTTGTTTAAAGATAAGTGTTTTATCTTGTTGTTGAGTTATTTACATGTGTTATTGATGTGCATGAACTATGCATAAATGAGAATGGCTTATATGTTGTTGTAATGAGCGGTTTAGATGCATTTCACGATGATTACTAGCATCATTTAGATGCATTTGTTTTATGGTTATAGACAATAGCTAAATCTATTTTAAATTTAGTACCTGTAAGCTATAGGAAATTAGATAATAGTAAAATAATTACTTTAGTTAGCATAAATTTATTTTTTATGTGTATTATGCACCATAATGTCCCTTGGTTGGGTTGGGGAACCTTACAAAGTGGGATCAAAGCTATAAAACAAGGAGATTTTTGTGTGGAGTGGCCTAGCTTGGGTGGTTGGGAACATTACAAATTTGTATCAGAGTTGTAAGAAGGGAGAGTTTTGTGTGGCATGACTCAGCCTGGGTGGCTGGGAATGTTACAAACTTGTATCAGAGCCCAGTTTTCAACATTGAGCCTGGATGGGCTAAGTTAGCAGAATGATGAAGCGGAAATTTGCAGAAAATTAATTCTGGAGTGTGTCTGCAAATAATTTATTAAATTAGTCCAGTAAAATTTAGATAAAATTCATAGGTAATGTGAAGAATTGAGCCTCTTTGGAAATTTTGAACATAAGAAAAATAGGAAAATTTTGGGTATTTTTCCATACGACGACGTCGGAATGACATGGATGCCACGTGTCAGCTGGTGTGGTAGAATAAAGACATGTACTACCACGGTGGCAGGTACATGTTGGACGAGATGAAAGTTGGTAGGTGGTGTGGATCCATGTGGCAGGCCAACTGTTAGTCCCACAAAACAACGGTAAGATCTTGGAATTTGTTTAAGTGTTAAGTTATTGTGAGTCCGTGTAGATGGAAAAATGGTTAAGTGTTGAGACTTATCGGATGTACTTGTGAAAGGGAGGTTACAATATTATGAGTCTGCAAGTCCATGTAGATGGAAAAATGGTTAAGTGTTGAGACTTCTCAGACAAACTTATGAAAGGAATGTGACAATATTATGAGCCTGCAAGTCTACGTAGATGGAAAAATGGTTAAGTGTTGAGACTTATCGAATGGACTTATGAAAGGAAGGTCACAATATTATGAGTTCGTGAGTCCATGAAGGAAAAATAAACTAAGTGTTGGTGACGGATTCATGGAAGCTATGAAGATAGGCTATGAGTCTGTGAGTCTGCCACCCGCGAGCCCATGCATACAATAAAATTTCTAAGAATGGGAGCAAGTTAAGTGCAGCGGAACTAGATGATGAAAATTGGAGAATGTGAGTCAGAAATGAAGAAGAGATATGACTTAGATCTGCGGTGAATCCATTAAGATAGATCAACGACAAAAATCTAATCAAGAAATGATCAGACAGTTGTTGAGTGTTTCTACTATGTTACATGTGCTAATGAATATTCCTTCATTGTTTTTCCACCACAATTTTCAACTCAGATCTTGGATTGGAGAAAATGAACAGTCATTGGAAAGTTGTTTCGAAAAGGAATGCATTTAAGGAATCCTACTTGGGAGTAGTGCATTAATATTCTTCATAATTTAAAATGAAGAATGGCATGTAATCTAATTGATAAATATTTTGAAATATGCTTAATTCTAACAATAATTATTGCATGCACATTATTGCAGAGTTAGAGATAAAGAAAAATAAACCTTAGTTCCTACATAAGAACTAGATACATGGAGGATGCTCAAGGGTTTTACAACCATCAATAAGAAATTGGAGGTATGCATACCAGCATGGGTAATGTTGAGATTGATTCTAATGGGAGAAGAGAAAGGAAAGACACTGTAACTATGAGAAGCTTGCAAAAAGAAGTGCAGAGCTATAGGGCTGATAACGAGAGGATTATGAAGGCTTAAGAAGAGATACTTCAAATCCTAAATATGCTACAGAAGCAAGTTAACAAGGAATCTGGCACCAAGCAAGTAGCTAGTGATATACAAGTATCAACATCAAGATCCCATAGCAAAAGAGATGATCATGGGAATGATAAGTAGTCAAGAAGCATGAGTAGATGCCATCATTTTCCAAGACATTCCACTAGAAGAACTCATGCAAGTTCAATTCTAGGGAGCAGCCCAAGTGTGTCTTCTGTTCGGAGGCAAAGGAGAAGACCTGAGGAAAACATATTGCAGGGTGAACTCAGGAAGATTACGCCACCAAATTTCAATGGAGAGCACAAGAAAGGAGAATATGTTAAGGCCTAGCCGTTGGAAATGAAGAAATATTTCCATCTACATGATTACCCATCTCGAGTAGAAGCTAAAATATCCACCCTCCACTTGCAAGGGAAGTAAACCATGTGTTGGGATCAACTTATGCAAACCAAGAACCTTGATCAGAAAATAATCTCATGGAGCCATTTCAAGGGATATTTCCAAGATAAATATTTTTCCTAGCATTACTATGAAAGAAAGATGAAATATTTCTTTGAACTCAAGTTGGGAACCATGACAATGGAGGAATATGAGAAGTGGTTCTTTGAATTGTTGAAGTATGTTGACTTAATCAAGGATGAGAAAGTTAAAACCCAAAGGTTTCTAAGTGGGTTACCCTCTTTCTATAGTGATAGGATTCAATATGATAACCCCAAAACCTTGGGGGAAACCATAAGGAGAGTAAGGCATATGTATGAGTAGAGATAAGGAAGACTAGTTTTCCAAAAATCTTGGAATGGCAAGATGAAGGATAAGAAAGATAAAAGGCAGAAGGGTTTTAAGCCACCCTTTTTTGGGAATAATTTCCAAGTGAATCGGTACAGTCAAGTCACAAAAAATGAACACAAGAGTGCAAATTCATTTGGAAAAATACCAAGGCAACAATCGATGCAATGTTTGGGATGTGAGGGAAATCATCTATATAGGGTTTGCCCTCACAAAGGAGAAAGAATGAGGAATATCCAAAACATTCAGCAGGATGAAACAATGAAATACATGGGAGGAATCATGTCAAGGATTTACGCAGGTTTTGATAGAAATCATGTAGAGTATCAATCCCGCATGATTGAAGTGGAAGGTAAGATCAATAATAATCCCATAGAAATTTTAATTGATTCTAGAGATAGCCATAGTTACATAAATGATAACATTTTTGAAAGATTTCACTTGCAAATAAGTAAGCATAAGAAATCTTGGTTATTTCATATATCCACGAGGGATAAGAGGAAAATCAATGAGTTGTTTAAAGATTGTTTGATAGACATGAATGGACTCAATACAAAGGTGGATGTAAACATCATACCATTGGGTTCATATGATTCTATAATTGGCATGGATTGGTTGGAGAAACATCATGTTGTCCTAGACTGTTACAACAAGGAAATCACATGTCCTGATGAGGAAGGGAAGCAAGGCAAGATTCAAGGCATTCCAAGAGTTGTAGTTGTTAGAGAGATTCCACCTATGGATTTGAAGAAGATCTTCAGAAAAGGATGTCAGATGTTTGCAGCGCATATGGAGGAGGAAACAAAAGACAAAGTGACAAGCATTGAAGACCATCCAGTTTTGAGGGATTTTGAAGATGTTTTTAGAGAAATTATGGGACTACCACCAAAAAGAGACATTGATTTATCTATTGATTTGGTGCTAGGAGAAGCCCACGTGTCTAAGACACCTTATAGAATGGGCACACTAGAACTAAAAGAGTTGCATATGCAACTTGAAGAACTTTTGAAGAAGGGGTATATACACCCAAGTGTGTCACCTTGGGGATCCGCGCTTCTTTTTGTGAAGAATAAGGATGGAACCTTAAGGTTTTGTATTGATTTCAGAAAACTTAATAAGGTTATCGTAAATAATAAGTTCCATTTACCAAGAATTGATGATTTGTTTGACAAACTGAAAGGTGCAAGAATATTTTTGAATATTGACTTGAGATCAAGCTATCATCAATTAAGGATAAAGGTAGAAGACATCATCAAGACAACATTCAGAACAAGATATGGGCATTATGAATTCACAGTAGTGCCATTTGGGCTATCAAATTCCCCAATAGTTTTTATGTGCCTAATGAATGGAGTGTTCAGGGAGTACCTAAACAAGTTTGTGATTGTTTTCTTAGATGATATCCTTGTCTATTCTAAATCAAAAGAGGAACATGAGAAACATTTAAGAATGGGTTTGAAATTCTTAAGAGAGCATAAATTGTAAGCTACGCTAAGTAAGTGCATCATTTACCAAAAGAAGATTCACTACTTGGGGCATATAATTTCAGCAGCAGGGATAGAAGTTGATCATGAGAAGATATAGGCCATTAAAGGATGGACAACGCAAAAGAATGTGACAAAGGTCATATCATTCTTGAGTCTTTCCGGTTATTACCGAAAATTCATAAAAGGGTTCTCAAGGATTGAAAGTCCAATCACTTCTTTGCAAAAGAAGAGAGTGAAATTTGAATGGACTTCCAAGTGTGAAGAGAGTTTTCAACAATTGAAGGAAATATTGACAAGTGCAACAATATTGAAGATTGCATATCCAAATGAATATTTTTTTGTGTGCATCTATGAATGTAAGGAAGGACTCGGTGGATTTCTCAGTCAAAGGGACCGTGTGGTATGCTATGAGTCCAAAAAATTAAAAGACCATGAGAGGAATTATGCTACACATGACTTGGAGTTAGCAGTGATTGTACATGCATTAAAAATGTGGAGGCATTACCTTATGGGTAAAAAATTCAAGCTCAGAACATACCATTGTGGTCTGAAACATTTGTTTGGACAACCAACACTAAATGCTAGACAAACTAGATGGCTGGAATTTCTGAGTGAACATGACTTTGAAATTAAAAATATAAAAGACAAATAAAATCAAATGGTCGATGCACTCAACAGGAGAGCTCATGAATTGTATGCGGCAACCATCAACATGTACATGGCATATTTGAAAGACAAAATTATTATAGTAACAAATTCAAATCAACAATGTGTGAAAGTAAAAGAAACATTAAAACAAGGTAATTTTCAACAGAAATTTATTTTTTATGAAGTGAAAGAAGATGGTATTCTCATGTATAAGGGAAAATTATATATGTGTTGAATTCCAATGAGATGAAAAATGTAGTTCTGACATAAATGCACAATCTGTCATATGTCGAGCACCCGGGATATCAAAATACAATTGCAGTCGTGAAAAGCCAATACTTTTGGCTGGGAATGAATAAAGAAGTGGCTAATTACATATTTAGATGTCTAGAATTCCAAAAAGTGAAGATAGAGCATAAAAATCCAACATGTTTGCTACAGCCATTGCCCATTTTCGAATGGAAGTGGGAAGTTGTCACGGTCGATTTTATTACTAAGCTTCCCAGAACAATGAAGTAAGAAGATTCCATCATGGTGGTGGTGGATAAATTAACTAAAGAAACACATTTTATTCCAATAAAGACTACACACAAGGAAACAAATATTGCAGATATCTACATGAAAGAAGTTGCTAGGCTACATGGAGTACCTAAGGCAATAGTTTCAAATAGAGATCCAAAGTTCACATTCAATTTTTGGAAGGGTTTGTTTAAGGGAATTGAATTTTTTTTTAATCTTAGTACAATGTATCATCCAAAGTCAGATGGAAAAATAGAAACGACTAACAAAATAAATGAGGACATGCTTAGAATGCATGTAATGAATCAACTATCAAAGTGGGAATATTATATTCATTTAGTTGGATTTTCCTACAATAATGAGTATCAAGTCTCATTAAAAATGAGTCCATTTGAAGCATTGTATGGAAGAAAATGCAACACTCTGGTGAGTTGGGATAATCCAACAGACGAAGAAGTTGTTGGGACAAAAGTTTTGAAGAAAATGGAAGAGCAGTTGACAAGGATAAAGCATAATTTAAAGGTTTCCCAGGATAGGTAGAAAATTTATGCAGACAAGAATAAAGTTTTCAGAGATTTTAAAGTGGGTGAACATGTGTTTTTGAAAATTAAGGCAAAGAGAAGTTCGCTAAGATCAATAAGTTTCTTGAATTTGGCAATGAGATATTGTGGACTTTTTGAAATATTAGAAAAGATAGGTTCAGTTGCATACATGCTATCATTGCATGCATCCATGAGAGTGCATAATGTATTTCATGTGTCATTATTAAATAAGTGTGTACATGATGATAACCACATAATTGATTGGAATGTGATCCAGGTGGAGCACGAAGGGGATTTCTGGGTGGAACCAATACACATCTTGGACCAGAAATTCAAAGTGTTTAGGAACAAATCCATAGGGTTGGTAAAGGTTCAATGGACCTGCTATGGTCCTGAAGATGCTACATGGGATCATGAATAAAAAAATGTGGGAAGAGTACCCACAATGTTTTGACAATTTTGAAGAAGGAAGAATGGAAGACTCCATTTTGGAAATCTAGAGTTCTAGAACCAAATCTCAGAGTCCTAGCCAACTATGTTGGGGACCTTGATAAACGAATGGCTCATTCCTTGGGTTAGCCTTGATAAACGGATGATACATCTCTTGGGTTAACCCTAATAAACAAATGGTGCATTTCTTGGGTTGACGAGTTGAGAGGAACAAGACATTGATGGTTTTAGCTATTGTTGGATTTTTTAAATTACATAATTTTTATTTCTAAGTATTGTGATGTAAATTTGCATATATATATATATATATATATATATATATATATATATATATATATCGGCATAGAGTGCACCAAGGACGATGCAAAATTTTAATGGATGGGTCCAATGTAACACCCTCATTATAATCCCCAGTTTAATTAACACTTATGTAGATATAATGTGTGGCTAGAGCTAAAGCAATGTAATATGTGAATTGTATCTCTATGTTTTAATAATAAAATGTTATGTTAACTACCAAGGGGACATGGACAAGAAATTGGGGATGAATTAATCCTCAAGAGGGGGAAGTGTCTAGGATAATGGCCAAGAGGGGTCAAAGGGGGAAATACCCTTGTATATTAATTTAACCCATTTTGCTAAACTTGTTAATTGTATATGAACTTTCTAATTTCTGATTAAGTTTTCCCAAGTCCAATCATCGAATACATGTAAGAGGGTGGGTGCGAGTGGTCACATCCGAGAGTGATAGGGCACATGGGGGTTGAGTAAAATCATCTTGGGGAAGAGTGTTAGACAAGAAAGGCAAGCCAAAGGGAGAAAATTTGTATGGGTTGGGACAAAATTTCGGGGAAGGAAGTGTGTGTGCATGAAGAAATGAGAGTGAAAGAAATAGATCTTGGGAGTTGGTGCATCCATGGAGGGTGAATTTTAGAGCAAGATAGAATGTATTTGGAGCGTTTTGAAGCTGAAGATTGAAGAGACAGGTTGTCAGGCCTAAAGAGTGAACTTCAAAGTGAGTTGCACTGTAACAACAAGTGTTTGCTTTTGGTTTAATGGTAGTTCTCCTAGCAGCAAGTTCCCTTGAGTTCCCAGCTGAGAAATTTCTAGTTACATGTGCCAGAGAAACCCTGATAAACGAATGGCTCATTCCTTGGGATAATCCTGATAAATAGATGGTACATCCCTTGGGTTATCCCTGATAAAAAAATGGTGCATTTCTTGGGTTGGGAAGGTCAGGAGAAAGAGAGATTGTAGAAAATTTGGGATAGTTGTAGGAAAATATCAGTTGGGTTTTGAGTTTTATGAGTTGCGAGTGGACTATAAGACACCACCCTCTTTTGTGGATTACTAGCCTCAACTCAAGGGTGACTAGCTGTTGAGTTTTGGAACAGACAGTTTATGGCTGGGTGGAATGTCCATCCCAAGCAGCTGGTTGCACAATTCTTGTTTAAAGATAAGTGTTTTATATTGTTCTTGAGTTATTTATTGTGTATGAACTATACGTAAATGATAATGACTTGTGTGTTGCTGTAATGAATGGCTTAACTGCATTTCATGTTGATTATTAACATGCTTTAGATGCATCTGTTTTATGGTTATAGACAATAGCTAAATCTGTTTTAAATTTTGTAGGTGTAAGCTACAGGAAATCGACTAACAGTAAAATAATTACTTTAGTTAGCATAAATTTCATTTTTATGTGTGTTTTGCACCATAATGTCCCTCGGTTGGGCCGAGGAACATTACAAAGTCGTATCAGAGATGTAAAAAATGGAGAGTTTTGTGTGGTGTGGCCCAGCCTGGGTGGTTGTGAACATTACAATAAATAAATTTGGGCATGATATATTAGGTAAATTGTTGTATCTCTCCATGATCAACATCCTCATTAGATTGCATTTTACATTTAAAGCTCTGCATTATCGCTCCTTTCCTTTTTATAATGGTGTTGTCTAATTGTTCTACGAAATGTTTTTTTTTGCCAGAATCCGACGACATAAATCTGCACTAAATTACTATTTTTTGTTGTTTAAAATCCATTTTTGAATGCAGAAATAGATTCAACATTCTGAAAAAAACCTAGGACACTCAAATTATATAGAAATAATCGCTCAAATCTGTTGATTTCGGGCAAATGCTCCCGAAAAATATTGTCGTAAAAGAGTCATTTTGTAGAACATTTAGACTAGCTTCTATAATGAACCTGGGACTTTTAATATTTAATGCCATGCATTATCATTCCTTTCCTTTTATTATATGGTCCCAAAAAATATTGTCGTAAAAGAGTAATTTTGTAGAACATTTAGACTAGCTTCTATAATAAACTTGGGGCTTTTAATATTTAAGGCCATGCATTATCATTCCTTTCCTTTTATTATATGGTCTTTCGTCACCATAATTATTTAAAAGCCATATTATTTTTATTTTTGAATTATATTATGTAGAGTATGTACACTTTCTTAGATTTTAGAAATTTGGTGTTTAATTTGGAAGTGACTTTAAAATTAAATTATTATTATTATGATACCAACTTATAACACTATCATCTTTTAAAAACCATATTATTTTTATTTTAAAATTCTTTTCTTTTTTTCATTTTTTTAAACATATATTAAATTAAAAATTGAAAAATTATTTGAATTTAAAAACATATATTATTAATGAAAAATTATATATATATATATATATATATATATATATATATATATATATATATATATATATATATATATATATATATATATATATAGTGATTAGTTAAACATTTTTTTTTATCAATAAGAAAAAAATCTTATATTAGAGAATATAAAGTTCTATTACAACATCTCTTAAAAAAAAAACTCCCAACAGGAATCAAACTTCCTATCCTTTTGTTCAGTGAGCCTTATAACTCTGCTCATCTAGCATTTACATATAGAAATCTGACCTACATACAAAGGCTATAATATTTATCCTCGGATTTTGTAATCCCATTTCAAAAAATAAAAATGGTTTCAATTACAACACCCCTTGCACTAATGCAAAGTTTATCTAACATTCCATCTTACAAAATGTGTTGTGAGTCCATCATTCCCCTCTGCATAATATATCCCATCCTTGTCTAGGAGAAAGGCTTCTTTCGACAGTTGATCAACTTCCTTGTTATATGCCCTGTAAATCTGATGATCTTTTAGTTGAATAAATATCCCACTCAACACTCGAATTCTTGTCATCCAAGGTTGAAGAGAGATCACCTAGAGATTATTATCATTAGCAAACCGGTCTATTATAATGTTTGAATCACCTACCAACTGTAATCTATTTATCTTTTTATAGAAAGAAAAAAAAATAATGCACCACAAAGAAATAAGTTCACCCTTTGTATTAGTACCACTACCACAGTTCATCTTCAGTCTAAAAGTGCCTAACACTAGACATTTGATCATTGGTCCAACCCCAAATCTAGTACCTATTTCTTGTAAAGCACCACCAAAAAACCTCATTGTCATATCCCAGTCCAATAAAGGCGGTCTATCAATCCTACTGCCCTTAGCATCAAAAGAAAATTGTTTTTCTCCCATATCCTGTAGTATGTTGTTATACTATGACCCTATTAGGAAAATGATCTTAAAAAATAACCAGGTTCCTATGTTTCCAGACTTCCCAACAAATATAACAAGGAAATTCTTTAACATTTTCCTTCTTTTTTATCCTGTTATATAAACATTATGCAATCTATCCTCCTTCCCAAACACCTTTACAGTTTAAATCCTTTTGAATAGTGTACCAAATGTCTTTTGTAAAACTACATTCAACAAAAAGATGCTTCACATTTTCCTCCTTGTTTCCACATAGTACACATTTACTAGGACCAACAATTCCTCTTTTCATCAAATAATCCCAAGTCAGAATTTTATGTTCAAGCATTAGCCAAGTAAAAAAATTTCCTTTTAATGGAAGTTGCCAATGCTAGAGTTCAGTATACCAAAAAGTTGGTTCTACCACCTCCTCCTCCAATAACTGGACTTCATAATACTATTTTGCATTAACTTGTCCCCCCTTAGTATCCCAGGACCACATTAGAGTATATTTTTCATTGTTTAATTCAAATCCTGAGCCAACTAATCCCTTTACATAGTTTTTCCATTCCTCTAGTAGTTATTCTTCCAATCCTAGGGTCTCAACCTTTTTCTAGCTTGTATGACTCAGATCATCCATTTCCAAATTCCTTGCTTGTGCTAGAAATTCAACACCTTGTATCTTCAAAGTATGAATAAGATTCCTAGACAATTTAAAATATTTGTGTGTCCCAACCGTTGGATCAGTACCAATTCTGATATCTCTCTCATTACTAGGTTTCCAAGACAACCAATCTATTATTATGGTAGTGGATGAGGTGAGTGCTCTCCAAATATTTGAAATGCCAGACCATCTTTTCCTTCCCTCCCTAAACCACTCAGTCATAGATTGTTTCCTGAAATATTTTTTACATATCACCTCATGCCAGAGACCAGGTACCATAAACCACCTCCATAAACTTTTAGTTTCTAAGGCTTTCCCAAATGATTTTTTTTTTTGATACCTCAACCACCCACCTTCTTTGGTTTGCCTATCTTTTTTACAGCTAATCAGGTGTATCCCTTCTTTTATCTTTTTCTCAGTCCATAGAAAACTAAACATCCTCCTTCTGATATTATTTAAAATACTTTTAGGAATTTTGGCTAATGATAACCAATACAAAGGTATGCTTTCTAGTACATATTTGACAAGAGTGACCATGCCCCCTAAACTGAGCCACCTATGACTCCAATTTTCAATTCTTGTTTCAATTTTTTTCTCCAACCAAATCCAGTATGTCTTATTATAACATAATGGTTTGATGTAACATCCAATATACTTAAAGCCCTCCTCAATTGGTTTAACATCAAAAGGCATAAAATCCTTCAACAATGTTAGTTCCTCTGCTGCCCATCCATCTTCTAAGAAAGAAGACTTATGTGGGCTTAAAGCCATACATGTTGCTTTGCAAAAAAGTTCCAAGAATTTCTTATACACTTTCCATTCCACAATGTTTCCATTCCCAAAAATTATGATATCATCAACAAACATCAAATGAGTAATGTTTATCCCTCTTTCCACTGGAATACCTTCTACTTTCTTTTCCACCACCTGCTCCTTTATGGCTCTGCTTAACCCTTCTACAATAAGAAGAAAAAGTAATGGTGACAAAGGACACCCCTGCTTTAGTCCTTTTGAACTTTTGAATAATTTAGTAGGCTTACCATTTATCAACACAACATAGTTTGTTGAGGTCACACATCCCATAATCCATTTTTTTGCTTCTGAGTTTAGTCCCACATGTAGAAATACTAGCCTTAAGAACCCCCAGTCCACTCTATCATAAGCCTTTATCAGATATAGTTTTAGTACCAAAGATTTGATATTTTTCACCTTGATTCTATGTAGGGCTTCCTATACAACACCAGTGGCATCAGTAATTTGTCTTCCCTCAAGGAACCCAAATTGTTCCTTTGATATACCAAAGGGCGAGAAAGATTTAATTCTGATAGCAATAATTTTAGTGATAATCTTGTACACTAAGTTACACAATGCTATAGGTCTATAGCCTCCAAATGATCTTGGACTATCACTTTTTGGTATAAGGGCAAGAAAAGTAGCGTTTAATGCCCCAGATACCCAAAATTTCCTCCTTGACTCTTCCACCATCTCCAAAATATCATTACCCAAGATGTCATAAAAAACTAGGAAACATTCCACTGTCCAGCCATTCGGGCCACGACTTTTAGAACCTTTAAAACCTTTTAAAATTTTCAATATTTCTGCTGAAGTTATTGGTTCAGTAACTCTGAGACTATCTTCCTCTGTGAACATCCTTGGGTAATTCTTTAAAATTGCTAATTGATCACAAATGTAGAGATTAGGTTGTGCCTTATATATATTCTGTAAATATCCTATAGCTTCCACTTGTAAATATTGATTACAAGAAATCACGAAACCATCTTCCTTACTAATATCCCAGATAGTATTTATCTATTTTCTAGAATTTGCAAATGCATGGAAAAACTTTGTGTTCCTATCACTAGATGCCAACCAGTTTATCCTACTCTTTTGCCTCCAAGTTTCCTCCTCTTGTCTCAGAAGAACCAATTTCCTAAAACTGTATTTTTATCTTCCTCCTCCTCAAATCCCCTTGGGTAGTTTGTATAATAATTATCCAAGTCCAATTCAATCTTATCAATTCTTCCCTTGCTTCAGATTTTTTCTTCCTTTCCCATTTTATCACCAGAGACTTTAATATTTTTATTTTTTTAACCAGTGAGTCCATTGGGTTTAGTACCTCTATTCCCAAAAGTCCAACCCAGTTGGTTCTAACAAATTTAAATTGCTCTGGTTCATCCAGCCAAATAGATTTGAATTTGAATGGATAACAAACTTTTTCATTCTCTTGTTCCAAATGTAGAATCACATGCAAGTGATCTGAGATCTTTAGGCTACAAACCCAAGTTCTATACATGAGCCCTGACAATGCAATATCCTCTGAAATAAAAAATGTATCCAGTCTCTTAGCTATATAATCATGTCCACCTCTGCCATTCCTTCAGGTGGGAAGAATTTTAATAGGCTCTACATCCACCAAACCCTCTTCTTGTACCAACTGTCTAAAAAAGGGTTGCAAGGAATCTGATCTAGCATGGGCACCCCAAGCTTCTCTACTTGAAGTAGTGAAATTTAGATCCCCACCCAGAATCAAAGAGTGTTCCTTTAGTATCCCATCCCTTTTAATGGCCTCCCAAAAGGCCTCCATGTCTAAGTAAGGTCCATAACAGTTAATCAAATTCAATTTTTTATCCAATTCTTTTATAGTTCCTTCAAGCATAATCCCTGCAGGAGTCAAGTAGGCATAGAAATCAACTTTTTTTGGATTCCACACAGTTAACAAACCACTTGAAATTCCAATAGAATCCACCCTACAAAAATACCAGTTTGGAAGAATCTTAACAAAATTTTCCCTTACTTTTGTTACACTGACCATAGTTTCCTATAATAGTAGGACATTAGGCTTTGTTAGTTCTATAAACCTTTTAAGGGCTAAATACTTTGTAAATCCCCCCACTCCCCTAAGATTTAGTGTGGCCACAATCATTTTTTAATTCTAGCTAGGGATTTTTGTGCTCTAAGCACCCTTGGACGAATAATCAGAGTAGTGCCACAAGTAACATATTTTTCCTTCTCATTACCTAATTTCCTTGCACTTTTAGTCTTCAATGGTGATAAATCCTTCTCCAACCCTCCATGAACAATCCCTTTCAACAAAGATGCCTCACCCACCTCAATAGGAGCAGTCATGTTCCTAAATTCTTCCTCCTTTTCCATATTATCCACAAACTTATTAATCAAATCTCCCCCAACAAAAAATGGCAAGAGAGATATGTTGAGAATGTCTCTATAGGACGGGATAAAGTTAATTATTGAATCCTCAACTTCATCTGTCACTCTCGGAATTGTCTGAACTAAATTCAGATTACTGGTAGAATCTTCACCTTCCCCAAAAGGATCACTATCTTGTGTGGATATGGAATAAGACTCAGACCTCCCCTTCGGATCTTCTAAACTAACTGTAGCAGGAGTTACCTTAGGTAAAGTATAACACTCAGAGATTCCTCCTATACCCATGGACCCTTCCTTCCAAGACTCAATTCCATTCGACAGTACCTTACTACTATCATCACTTAAGCTCAACTTGGGGCTCCCCGTTCCCAAACTAACCCCAATAGCCTTAGCTACAGATGGTAACTTTTCCGCAAATAGGAACCTCTCTCCATATTCTATCAGAGTACCTTGTATGTTGTTTTTTGTTCCCTTCTGAACCATATCGAATGATTGTTTCACTTTCCCCCGGCCCCTCCCCCGACTGACACGCTAACTCCCCTTCCAAAAAATCCTATACCTTCCTCTCCCCCGACTCTTCTGACACCCACTGAATCTTCACCAAGATACTTCCTGATCCCCTCACTAGATTCTTCACAGGATGTATGACTCCCCGTTCCTAACCTCCCTTCAGGGAATTCTCTAGACTTGTGAGTCACCCGATCAAATCCCTTCTTACCCCCCACAATACTAACATAAAGTGGAATAGAGTTGTTTAAGCAATGGATATTTGACTTACCCAACGCTTGATCGCTATCCAAGGCCGACGATCGCCTACATCCAGACCAATCTTCAGTTGCCAGATTCATAACAGGAGACTACAACTTTAAATCTGCTCCATCAAGCACATCTTTCATCTCTAGAACCAAATTCTTAAAAAATCTGGTACAATTATGCCTTAAATGTCCTGTCTCTTTGCAAACGGTACATCTGAAGGACACTCCCATGTAGTCTAGTTTCTGTATGAAATCCACTCCATTCCAATCAATCTCAATCTCGGTCGGCAGACCTTCAAACAGGTCAATTTCCACAAGTAGTTTCCCCATCCACCTGTCTGGTCCTGAAAGTAACCCAGGATCCACATATAAAAATTTACCATTCGTGTTTCTGATCTCCCTAAAAGCCTCTCAATTCCAAAGAATGAGTGGACAACCGGGAAAAAGTACCCACAAATGTCTATACCTGATCACCTCTTTCTTCAGGTTGAATGCAACATGCCAACGTTTAAGCATGAGGCTCCCATTTTTCACAATCCATGCCTTATTAAGAATCTGTTCTGCATCCTCTGAGGTCTGAAACATGAAACAAAACCACCCTTTGGACAGAATGTACGCCTCTGGTAAGTATCCCAGCATGGGACCCCAACAATTTGAGACTCAACTATGAATATCCCTCGCAGCCATAGCTCTATATCCAAACCTGCCAACAAGACCCCAAAGAGAGTAAAGGCCAGCTTCATTCATCCCTATATCCCTTCCTAGGGTTAACTTTAATTTCGCGTTTTTCTCTCTCCAAGGTTTTAGGCCCATTCTTTGAAAAAACTCCCTTTTGTTGTTAGCTCTTACAGACACCGCCTCAGTCTTTCCCTTCTCGGCCCCTATCTCTACACCCCTCACAGAAAATCATTTCCCAAATCTCGTCTCTACCTCCGCTAGGTAACTTCGCACAGGTATAGATGCAGTTTGCACCCCCTGCGATAACCCTCCCACCAGCTCTCTCCATTGTATCCTTACCAAACAACGTTTTCTCTGAACACTTCCCACAACTAAATTTTGATGAAAAAGTCGATGAAGTTTGCGTCTTCCCACCCTTATCTGATTCCCAGGCAAAAAGGTCATTAATGATCTCAATAATGTTGTTTTCCTTGACTTCACTGTAGGCCTCACCATCTATCCTTTCCGGGGGTCAAGTCTTCAGTCCTGACATCTAATCCTACTTAACTCCTCCCGATAGTCCTCGTCTGACTTTAATAAGCCACCCTGGCTCCACCATAGATCGTCCTCCAACTCCTCTACTAGTACCGAGGCATTTACAACCATCACTTACCTAACCCTATAGCAACTGACAAAACCCTTAACTACCATCAAAACCTCTCCCTAAAACCCCTTAACTCCATTAACTCACACAGATCCCAACTATAGGCACCATAACCACCCTCGGAACCCTAAACCAAAAGGGATGGCATCCAAGCCAAAACCTAATGGCTGCCATTCCTAATGACAAAACCAGTTAAACATATTCATAAGAATATGATATAAGAATACGTGTTTGATATTAAAAATAAATTAAAATTTTAAAAATAATAAATTTCACACAAATCGTGTACAGAGACTATAACGACCATTTTCATAACTAGCACAACCATTTTCATAACTAGCATAGCCACAAAATTATGACTGGTAAACATCGATAGGCTATATCATAAACCCTAATTACTTATAAACCTTAATTATCAATTATAAAAAATGTAATATAAACAAAAATTCTAAAAAAATGAATCACTACCCCTAATATGATACGTCAGTTATAACGCAGGCCATGCTCCATAAAAAAACGAATGGATACCCCTAATTACGCCGAAAGGCGTACACCTATTGAAAATGGGCACAATTAATGATCTTTTAACCTTATTTAACCTTAAACCCTAATCTGATGGCTATGCATTGAAGATGCTGGCATATTCTTAGTCGTCCTCCAAAATCAATGGGTCAGATTTATTGTTCATAACTTTCTTGCATTTATCAAGACATCCGTTAACATGTTTACTTTTTAACATTTACTTAATCACATTAAAAAATTACTGTAAGGATATGTAATTGCCACGCTTAAATGATTAAGTAGGATTAAACCATGCAGCCAAACATTTCATATTACCACAGAGGCATTACGGATTACCACAGACGTTTTATGGCACGCGTTCTCAGCCGACCTTTCGGCGTTCTCAACCGCGAGTTAGCGGTTGTGCTAGTAGGATATGTCAATTAAAAAAATTTAACGCAGGCCATACCACTATTCATACTCTGTGAAAAAACACTGAACAGATCACACTCCATAAGAAAACGATTCGCTACCAGTAATATGATACGTCTGTTAAAAAAAATGAATGGATGCACAGTGATCACACTCTGTAAACTATGAATGGTTACCACTGATCATACTCTGTTAAAAAAATTAATGGCTTCGCACAGATCACACTCTGTAAAAAAAACGAAACGAATGGATGCTTCATGATACATGATTGGTAATAAGGTTGAAGTAGTGCATGTTGATGATTTAAAACGTGGCAATCATATGGCATTACAGTAATTTTTTAATACGATTAGGTAAATGTAAAAAAATAAACAAGTTAACGGATGTATTCATAAATGCAAGCAAGTTATGAACAATAAATTATATTCATTGATTTGGGAGGACGACTAAGAATATGCCAGCGTCTTCAATTGCTAGCCATCAAATTAAGATTTAAGATTAAAAGGTAATTAATTGTGCCCATTGTCAATAGGTGTACGCTTATCAACGTAACTATCGACGTAAATATAAGATCTAATTGTGAACTGCGGGAAAAACGGATAATTTGTCACTATATTTTATATGTTGTATTACACTGATTTATTTTTCTTCATTTTTATCACTAACTCTCGGAAAAACTCACGAGTTTTCTCGAATATCAAATGTTTTAAGCAATCTATGATGCAATTAAGGTATCGAACGGAATGTTTCAATCAAAAAATAATCCAATCGAAGTATCGATCGGAATATCAAATGTTTCAATGAAAGTATCGATCCGAATATTATATGTTTCAAGCATTCCATAATCCAATAAATATATCGATCGCAATCCATAATCCACTCAAAGTATGGATCGAAATATCATATGTTTTAAGCAATCCATAATTCAATCAATGTATCGATCGAAATATGATATGTTTCAAGCAATCCAGAATCCAATCAAAGTATCGATCGCACATGTGGCTTTTAGCTCCATCCAAACTCAACGCATTCCCATTTTCATAAATTGAAAATAAATTATAGATATATTTTACTTACCTGGTTGAAAACGATATAGGTTATTAACTTTAGTATTTCCAATTTATTTTTTAAATAAATTAACATCTAAATTTTCATATATATATATATATTCAAAATATTTCAAAACTATCTATATATATTCAAAATATTTCAAAATTATTTTTATTATGAGTATTGGTAAAGTCTAAGATTTATCTTTTAGTCTAAGTCGTAGGTCACAAAAAGTGGCTATGCATCATGCACTAAGTTAATTATTGATAGTGTATCTTTTTCATCCTATCCATTGGATAGTGAATAGTGTGGTATTCAACAAACAAAAGAAGTGTGTATACTACCAATGATTAACTTAATGCATGGTGCATAATTTTCTCCATAAATATATGATGCTTGGGAGAATGACAAAAAAAGTAACTAATAATATTATCACATACAAGAAGGAGCCAATTAACCACTTTTTCATAATTAAGGTTGTGTGAGCCACACATGAAACACATTAAAAAGAAAAAATCAATAAAACCATATTATATTGTCCTTTAAAAAAAACACAAACAAATTTGGTAAACGGAAAAAGATAGTGGCAAGAGAAGAATGAATGAAAATGTATTATATTTTAGTTTAAAAAGATTGGGTAAATTAGAAAAACAAACCATAATAAAAGAGAGGGTTGGTGATCTAAACTTGAAAAAGAAACCATAGTGGCAAGAGAGGGTTAGTGATTTGGGTAGCAGTACAAATTATATCTATCAAAAATAGATATTAGAAAGAAGATTAAAGAAAAATATATATGCTAAAATTTAAGTAAAACAAGATAGATATGGAAAATTGAAAAAGAATATAAATGTTAAGATCTTGATATTAGATAAAGTAGATATTAAAAAGAAAATTAAAGAAAAATATGTATATTAAAATCTAAGTAAAACAAAATAGATATGAAAAACTGAAGAAGAATATAAATGCTAAGACCTTGATATTAGAATCATGTAGAAGTAGATATTAGAAGGAAGATTGAGAACGAATGTAAATGCTAAAATCTAAGTAAAGACATAATTTTTAGGCATGGTAACTTTTAAAAACTTATGGTGAAACTTAAAAAAAATGTTATGGTTTTTATGTTATGATAAAAATGGATTTATTATAGTCTAAATGTCTTTTTATGTGGTAGAATTTCTTTGGGAATAGAGCTAGAGAGATGAATTGAATTTAGAATAGTTAAAATTATTATAAAACAAAACAAAAGTTAAAATAAAGGGAAACTTTTACTTCTTATTTTCAATGTTATTGATATATGTAAGGTAGAAAGATAGCAATCGCATAGTTAAAACAAAAGTGATGAATTGAACTTAAAATAGTTAAAATTATTATAAAACAAAACAAAAGTTAAAACAAAGGGAAACTTTTACTTCTTATTTTCAATGTTATTGATATATGTAAGGTAGAAAGATAACAATCGCATATAACAACTAGCTTGTTAGCAACAAATTAATTTTACTAATTGACTTTAACCAAAGAGATCACACATGATGAGGTGAAAAATAATGGTAGTAAACATGGTGAGAACTCTTCACGAAAGCTACAACCTTGTTGTGAAGTGAACTTGGGCTTGCCTGTCCAAATAAACACTTGTAGGGAAAATTCACCCGATAACAAAAAAAATATTGAGTTGGGTAAAGAAATTAGAAATAATCAATTTGTAGTGTTCCATTTGTTTTGATTACTTAGATTAATTGGATCTTATTATTTGAGGGTATTTATTTACCAATGACCCAATTTATTAACTTATAAATTATATAATGATAAAATTCAAATTCTTAATTATGTGTTTGGTTTTAAATAATGCTTTTGAATTGGTTTATTTAAAGATCCACTTGATATAATGATAAAATTTAAAATCTTAACTATCTGTTTGGTTTTAAATAATGCTTTTGAATAGGTTTATTTAAAGGTCCACTTGACAACAACATGAATGAATTAAATATGAATTAAATGTAAATTGATGTGAAATCATATGATGTAATTGTTACTATCAATTCATATAGTTATCACATGTTAATTTATATATGTTAGTGATGATTTTCTTAATGTAATAGGAAACCATAGGTATATATTGACATAGGATTTTGTCAACATTATAATGGACTTTGAAAATATTATCTATGCTTTTATTGTGATTATGGAATTATTTAATACATTGATTGTAGTGTGTGTAGGCATAGAGAACATATTTTTTGATGGGTCCATGTATGGATAATGGGGTTGTATGGAAGTGTACCTAGTATCACTAGGAGAGAATGAACAAAATTCTTATTTCTACTTACTAACACTCGTTTTCCATTACCTAAGTTAAAAAGCTATGGATGTTTTTACTCAAAGCCCACGGATTTAGTCACTCACAAGGCTTGACACATCACTATATCAAATCTTACTTAAGTTAAATTATTTTTGAATCATTGAAATATATATGCAACATCCTTATGAATGTTATGACAAACCTGTAGGTGCAAAGTACTTGCAACAGAGGTATGACCAGTTAGAACAATTATGTAGATAAAGTCCATGATCTTCCACAGTGCCAAACTTAGCCCAAAAGAATCAACTAAAGGTAACAGGAGAATAGGTGTTGAAATCGACCCAACCAAAGTATGTACTGTAGCTCATAAATTATGAAGAAGCATGTAATGAACCACTACTTGTATTCGCCCTCCTTTTGCAACAATAATTCGCCCCCAACATATAGCAACAAAAACCACACTAGAAGGCATCCTCCACACAAGAGAATTCGATCCATAAAATCAACCCACTCAATCTCTACTAAAAAAATCTCGACCAACCCTAGCAACTCGGTCCAGATGAGGGAAATTTGACCCTACACCAAAAGAAAAGGGTTTTGTGCCAAAGTAATTTGACCTAGCAAATATATAACTCACCCAACAATTTAATGGCAGCTCCATATTGTATAAAATTGGCCCAGCAGGTGTAAACTCGTCCCACTCTTAAGAAAGCACTGCCTCTACTCCCAATAAAACCCAAATCTATCCCAAACTAAGAAAGGAATAAAGATCTTTGTCAGCAATGAAGTGCAATGAGGAAATCTAAGTGATTACCTTCACATAAATAGCTAAGGTGTATCGTTGCAACACTGAAACCAGTAAATAAAGAAGGGTTTCCAAAAACCCTAGAAAACTCTCCAAGAGCTCTCCAAATCTATTTTCTCAATAAGCAAGCATAAGAATGAGGAGGGACTCCTCACTTTTCCCCTTTTATTTCTCATTTGCCTTTTTCCCGCCTTTTTCCCGCTCATTATTTTACTTTATTTCATAAAGTCACTTAAGTGAGTTTTTCCACTTTATAAAATTAAAGTGACCTTTGAGTTGTCTAGGACCTATGTCCCCCTTTTTGATAAATTAACTTAATAAAGTCATCCTAGGCATTTTATGTCCCCTAGATCTCTTTTTAAGCTAGCAAAATTTCCACCGTGATACCTTTATGCGGAAGGGGACATTACATATGTCATGATTGTATTATTCCATATCATTATGGTTGTTTATATACATAAAAAA
>ML778995.1:36604-47539 GCA_009831015.1 Picea engelmannii
ATTAGGCATGTTAAGAATTTTCTATCTTATTTAAATGCTTAGAGGGTAACACTGATGATGAGGATACTAATATAGGAAATGATTTTGATGATATGTAGTTATTTGTTGTAGTATGATTTTTTTGGACTCTAGAGGCCATTTACGGCCTCTTGTTGATGTATTTTGGTTCAGAGATGGATTGTGCTTGGTGCTATTTTGGTTATATGCACCCTTACTTTCTGTTTACATGAGAAACTTTGCATATTTGTGTATAAGGTTTGGATTCATATGGATGCACATGAATATATGTTCTCCATGGACTCAGACAGAGCGAGTTGTACTTGATAGTAGCACCAGTAGAGGACACCAGATTCTAGCTCCTTCTTCTTCTACAGGACATTAGAGTCCAATGCCAACCCTGGGGCCTTCTTCTTCTAAAGGAAAATCCATTTCTAGAGGCATCACCTTTTCCCATAAAAGGGGTAGAGGGAATCGTTAGTTTATTTATCTAATTTTGTTGTAGATGACTCATGATGATGAGATGCATTTATTATGTTTTTTGATGATATTTTGAGAGTTTATTGTCAGGACATGATTCAATGTTGATCTATGATGTATTCGAGTTTACTAGACATCTTATACATATTATATATCAGTTATGTTTTCATATTTATGTGGAAATGCATTTAGTTGATGTTGTTGATGCTTTAGATATTTAAAAATTTGAAGAAAAATGAATATTTTTGTATTTTTTTCATTCTTATGACATTTTTTGGTATTTTCCCCGATGTTGCTGATATTTTCATTTTCGAACCCTCGACAATATTTTTCTGATGTTGATGTTTGAAACACTACTTTAAACCAATGAAGTGGATGTAATAGTTTCCTTTCTTGAATTTAGTTATTAAAATATTCACATCAGTGGATAAAATAACTCACTCTTAAGGGGCATCAGGTGTGTTGGGGGGTGGGGGAGAGTCTTCACCATGATGGAGGAAATTAATTAACTTCTTATGCCTTGGGTCTAGGGAATGTTTCAAATAATCTGGGTGAGGCCTATGCCTTATGATGTGGTCTCTCCATAGTTAAGGAGACATGGGTAAGAATATTATCAATCTTTGGGGACTCAATGCTTGTCATCAAAGAAATGATCAATAAATCCAACCTTGAAGGATATAAATTAAAAACAATCATTTCCAGAATCAAGGAAGAAGTTATTCTCTTCAAAAGAGTCACCTTTTTCCACATAAAAAGAGACTTGAATGAGGATGTAGATCATTGGGCTAAATTCACTACTGAGCTTAGTCTAGAACTTCGTTTAAAACTTGGATTTTTGACTATATTCCAATGCCCTAAATCTTTGGTTAAGTGGGATTTAATGAACATCATTTACAATATGAATCATTCATTGTTAGCAAGCTAGCTTAGCATTGGGAAAGGTGTCTTGAGGATGATTATCACTCCAGCCCTCATGCAAAATAAAACTAGGTTTGTGGGTGATGAATGTCACCTAGTGTTTTGGTGCAATCAAGGTTGGATTATGGCAGAGCTAAGGTCCAAGCAATGGAGTACTTTAGGATGGCTTGTTGTGCTAAGTAGTCTAGTATGTGGTTTTAGTGGGTGTCTTGGTAATTTGAAGTCTTGAATTCCTTTAAATTTCTATGTTTATGAGAGGTTGGTCTTTCTAATACTCCATTATTCCTTGTTTTTGGGTCATGCTCATTTCCTTGCTAACACGTTTGCAACTAGGGGGCTCAAAATAGGAAGGTGGTAGTGTGTGTGGGTCAAATTTCCATTAGACTTTGGGAATATTCTATAAGAATTATGTGAGAATTAGGGAGATTTTATTTCTCAAAAATTGGTAATTTCTCTTTGCATCTCATCTCTTAGCAATTGGGTTAATTCAAACATAGAATTATTTCTTTTTCCTTTCAAAATTGATGTGGGTAGGTTAGAAGTTTTTAAATTTTGTGTGAATAGGAAAAGATGGGGGTCTCTACAAGTTTGTGTTCTTTTTCCAAGTGTTCAAGAAAGCTAGAGAAATTCCTTAGTGTCGGCTGAAAATATAGATTCCTCGCCAATAAAGGTTGCATCGGTGATCTAAGTGGATTTATGAGCGATGTATTGGAAAACAAGTGAGGTCTTCAACTTTCTAAAAAATGATCAAGTTGGGAGGGAAAGGAAAAGAATTTGAACTTAATCATTTTGCAAGTAAGAATTTTTATGTTTATATGAGCCAAGACATTGCTCAAAGGAGGGCCTATTTCTTTACTTAGAACAAAATGTTCAAAGGAGTAAATAAATTAAGCGAAGGTGATGACGTTGGCAAAACAATAGTCTGACTTCAAAAGTCTATAACTTGCTCATACAATGTCAGATGGAGGCATCATTTTTGGAAATGTTGAGAGCTAGGGAGAGGTTTCTATTGAAAAAAATTACAACTTCATTCAAGCATTTAAGCAGATTCATGGTTAATGAAGGTTGCTTGACAAAAAATCCCCTGGTAATTGTTTTGGAACTTATGGACCTCATATTTAGATTCGATCAATGGCGTTGGATTTGTAATCCCACAAAACATATAATTGGCCTACTTAAGAGGTGAAAAATCCATTTTGACCAGTGCCCAAAATTACAAGCAAATGCATTTTTTAATAAAATTTTGGGCATCGTTCTTTCTACTATATCAACCAAACTCAGTTCTATCAGTTCATGTGAAATTCATGTTATATAGTCTCTCAAACTGTCCATTGGAACTGAGGTTACCCATTAATGGTTAAGAAATATTATCCCGTGAAAACAATGAATTGACGTTTGGAGCACTTGATAGTCTAGAAATTTCAATACACTTAATGTATTTCCTGCGATTCTCCTGATCTAACAATTATACGCCACTGTTAAATACATAATCGCTTCTACTATTATTCTTGCAGAAAATTAAACCACGATCACAACCACAATAACAAAGTGAAATATCAAGAACACATAACACAGAAGTTTTATCGGGAAAGCATAAAGCTAAAAACCCCACTATCATATATTATGTATATCATGAATCATGAAACAATATCATACAAAACTCTAATCTAAGAGCTCTCAGTACAATACAATCGTTTCACATTGTCATACACAAATCAACAAATACATGTGCCAATTCATGTGTCCAGACAACTTGCCTCCTCTTCACAATCTTTGCAATTCGAAATCTCACAATGAATCGAATCATTAACAAATTCCTAGTTTGCACATGCTCATAAGCATATCCACTACATGTGTGATCAAATCACAACTAATAGCCAAACTGTCCCTTTCACCTGTTATCTCAACTAGGTCTCCACTGGATCTGACGTGCATGTAGTTAACCGTGGTGAATCTTCAGTTGCATGTGAGTTCACTGATTAACTGAACTCTCACTATTGCATGTTTAGTTACAACTAGTACAACTAATCTTAACTCACTTAACTACACTTATAATTCTGTTACAAATCCAACTCACTCGGTTATGAATGAAATAATAGATTAATATTTATTGTCCAATTTATTTAAGAGAAAAGTAAATTAGACACATGTTTCTTGTTGACTTTTCAACACTCCCTCTCAACAAGAAAGGGATTATCCTTCACCCCAATCCTGTCTCTATGATATTCGAATTTTCTCCTGGTGAGCGCCTTCATTAGAATGTCTGCATCTTGATCTTCCGTAGGAATGTATTGAAGCAACATGATCTTCCGCTACACACAATCTTTGAGATGATGATATCAGATATCTATATGCTTAGATCTGTCATGAAACACATGATTAATCAAGAGTTTAATGCAACTCTGATTACCACAATAAATCACTGTCGGATCCAAATGAGAACCAAACAAACCAACCAAGATCTTCCTCATCCAGATAGCCTCACATGTAGCTTGGCTCACTGCCATGTATTCTGCTTCCACTGAACTAAGTGCCATGGATCTCTGTTTCTTGTTGTACCAAGAAACAATTGTAGATCTGATACTAAAGATCCCCCCTGATGTGCTCTTTCTGTCTGTTGGGCTTCCCACCCAATCTGCATCCATGAAGCCATGCAACCTCACCTCATCCATCTGTCTATACCATAATCCATACTCAAATGTNCTGTCGATAGACAGTAGCATCCACTACCTCTCCAGAAGTAGCATCCTCTTTCCTCTAGTTTCCTGGAAGAGGAGTATCCATGGGTTTGCAGCCCTCCATGTGAAACTTACCCAGTATCTCTCTTGCATACTTTCCTTGAGACAAAAAAAGTTCACCATCTCGCTGCCATATTGAAGAAGAAGGCCCAAATCCTTGATCTCAAACTCTTTTGCAAGGTCCTCCTTGCATGAGTGTATCAGCTGCTCATCACTAGTCAATATTAAATCATCAACATAAAGCACAATGATTAAAACCTTACCCTCCACCACAATTTGGTATAGGTTTGCATCCAATTCACTTTTGGTGAAGCCCAATCCGGTGAAATAGTTGTCTATCTGAGTGTACCAAGCACGGGGTACTTGCTTCAGCCCATACAGTTCTCTCTTAAGTCTGCACACATGTGAATCTCGGTCAAAGGTATCAAAACCTTCTGGCTATTCAATGTACACTTCTTCCTCAATGATCCTATTGAGGAACACAGTTCTTACATCCATCTGATGAATGCGCCATCCCATCTGCGCTGAGAGTGCAAGGATGGATCTTATGGAAGAGTACCTTGCGAAAAGTGAAAAGGTCTCATCATAATCTATCCCCTCGATCTGTGAGAAGCCCCGGGCCACAAACCTGGCCTTGTATTTCTCAACACTCCCATCAACAACTTGCTTTACTGATCCGAAAATATCTTTTAATGACTGTGGTTGAGTTTTTAATTGCATGTGTTAATTAACCAATTGAGAAGCTCAATGAAAGAATGAGGAAATAAGAGGAATTAAGACAACCATATACATATATTCAGATCTGAAATGAAGTAATAAACAACAAACCATAACAAGAGAAGTGATAACGGAGTTCGGCACAAAATTGCCTACGTCTCCGGGCCTTTGTCTCTGTGGGGGAGGCTTCTTTATTTATGTTCAAAGATCAAAAAATACATCACAACAGTGCCAATTGGATACAAGACTAATCTGGTCATGTTCTTCCATATCTTTAAAACCCAGCAAAAGAAACGACACACAAAACGGATGACCGGAGCTCCCAGAAATGGCCCACAAGCGTCTGCTCCTCAACAGCTTCCCTGCATAAAAACAGCTTTGGCTTGGCTTCCCTTCAACATAAATCTGATATGACTATATTACTTGGCCTCAAATAGGCCTGTCTTTTATAGATATGAAGTTGGTTATCCATCCCCAACTTCCTCCCAAAATTTCGCCTCCAAAAATGCCCAATATCTCCCAAAAATGGATAAAATCCATTAATTACAGGCATAAAATCAATAAAAAATCAAAACTATATAAATAAAACCTATTTTTCAATAGTGTAGGGCACAACCCCCTTTTGGCACGCTCCTGTTCATATGGGAGGCGACCATGTGGCCAGGCGCTCCACCTATTGTGTGCTAGCCCCCTGTCCGTGCTGGCTCCTGGTCATCGGCGCTTGCATAGAATCCTTGGCCTAAAATAGCCCGAGCCTTGAGGGATAGGCCCCCTGATTTGTGCTAGTGGTTACATGGAGGAGCTGAATTCCAAGGGCTAGGCCCTATCCCAATCCGCGCGCATGGCTCTGACGCCTGTGCCCTTAGCCACTATGGTCATATAATAAACTATGGGTTGGGGCTAAGCCCCAACCCTTTCCGCCTCCAACCAAACTTTTTATTAAACTTAAATAAAAAAAAATCCATATAGCTATTAAGTAACACTAGTGGAGTGGGTGGTTAGCCCGGTCCTGCCAGTCTGTAGCTTGGAGGAGGTCATGGGTTTGTGTAACACCCTGTTTCCCCCAACTTGTAAATATAACTGGACTGGCCAAGAACTATGGAAAACTCATAAATGTGAATATGTGATTTAAATGGACCTTGAGGAAGAGGTCAATGAATGTGAATAACATTCTAAATTTATTGCAGGACTGTTGATGAGGGGATGTGCAGAAAAAGAGACCACAATGGCGGTGGAAGGCACCTGAAAAGGTGGCGTTAACTTCCACCGAGAATTAAATACCGTATTTGGACTCCACTGGCCAGGAGAACCAAAAGCGGCTCACTGGCCCTGAAATTCAATGCCTCACAGGCTAGTAGGCGGATGGCTTGATGAAGGATGGGATGGTGAACTGCCCATCCATAGAGCCGTCAGGCCTGATCGACGCGAGGGTAATCGTGCCACACGCAACCTCGCAAGAGGATAAGGCGTATGGCAGAAGCGATTAGGAGGGAAGACGCGAGGGGAACTCTAGCAATTTTATGCAGAGTGAGTGATAGCAGAGAGGAAGGATTGCAACCTTCTCTCCTGGTCACTGGCAGATAGAGAGATGTAGTCTTAGAGCATCATGGTCTCATCTCAGGGGTGGCTAGTGGTAAATCCGTTGGGAGTCACTACGCCTACAGTTGGGTGGAAAGGAGCACCCCTCTCAGCAGTTGCATCCCCTTCTGGTGTTATTTCTAATAAGTATTTTACGTATTGCATCTTGAAATTCATACACTGATATATATATATATATATATATATATATATACTCATAGAACTGTGAAATTGTGAACGATCTCAGTGTAAGAATGTCTGTGCAGTGTTTTGATAATAATTAATAGGCATATGCTTATAATAGAGGAAGCCATGCATGACTTACGTTGATAAAATGAATCTAATTATGCCTAGGTTGAACTAAGTTATGCTTCCAGCCCATTCTCGGGAAGTTGTTTCCCTTCATGCGTCTCCAGGAAAGCCCCGGAATAGATCTCTTGTAGAGATTCCCTCCTTGGAAAGGTTTACCCAGAACCTGGAATACGAACTTGAAGGTGCAAGTCTTAATAACCCTGTACGAGGAGGAACGATCCTCTTAAAAACCAGAGATGGCAGCTTAAGGAAGGAATATCGAATCGACGGATGAGAATTCGTCGGGAAATCCACAGTTTCCCCACGACCGTTAGATTAGCAGGAGAAGGTAGGGCGTTAAAGGCCTTACCACTTGATTTTCCTATGTCTTCATGGGTAGTGAAGAGTCTAGGACCGTAGATCCCCATGGTCCATGAGAACATCCGAACCGTTGATTTCCCCGTCCATAAAGTTGTGGAAGAGTGCACAAAGTGGTATCAGAGTCGTTGGATCTCACTGAGGTGCGAGGAGGTTACGACCACATCAGAGTCCAATCTTGAAAGGCTAGTGAACTGTTGGATCAGCAGTCGAACTCCCATCAACCGTTAGATCTGCCAGGAGTTACATCGGGGCTAAGCACTAGTGAACAGAGGAGAGTCCCTAAAAATTCATCGGGATATGGAAGTTATCGGGAATTCCGGAAGTGAAGAAATCTTGCCACTTGGAATCGCGATCCGCGATATCCTGGCAAGATCAGAACCGTCCATCAGTGAGACACGTGTCAGGAGATTCCAAGGAGTCGGAGTTCGGAGCATTGGGGATTTCGAAGGAAAGAAACCCTTACAGTTTGGAATCGCGATACACGAAATCCCGACAGGAGAGTTGTGTGGGCCACAGTTGGAGATAGTGGAGGTCAGGTGTCAGGAATTTGGAGAGAGTGAGGAAATCGGGAAATCATAATTTCTAAGGTCGAAGGAAACGGGACATCAAAAGTCTCGAAATATCGAAAGAATCAGGACTGTCCATCTGGATGGACGCGTGGCAACCATCGGTGTCATCGGGAAAGTCCCGACAAGGAGTCATCCATCGGTGTTTGGGGCCATCAGGATATCAGAGATCTCGGTGACAAAGTGTTCATGCACTTTGGTTTCGCAAACTCCGAAATAGCGAGGAGCAGCGAGAACCGTCCATCCTAGAGGATGCGTGGCCGAGATCGAAGTGATCGGGAAACTCGGGGATTCTGTTGAAAAGAGGTTTGGTGCATTTCAACATGCAAAACCCCGAACCTCGATAAGAGATAAGACCGCAGTCACGGGTTAACGGTCACATGAACCAAGACCTCTAGCCAGGAGGGCTATTGTGGAAAAGGTGCGTCGAGATCCAGAGAATCGCAAGTCCTGAGGGCATGAGCACTTCGACATTGAAATACCCGAAATCTCGATGGGAGTTATAGCTGAGGTCTTGTGAGAAGGTCACGTGGCCTAAAGACTTAGCCTGGGAGGCTAAGGCAGCAGAGGAGCGTATCGAGATTTGGGGATCAGTGAACCAAATTGTTGGGACATCACGAGCGTCAAAACCCCGATGGACGGGAGAGATTCTCTTGGAGGATCTCCGAGTCTGTCCTGACCGTTAGATGTGGAAACAAGATGTTGACTTAAGCCAGGACGCAGTTATGCTTTAGGATAAGAAACGAGTAGATCTGGACGGTCAGATTCCACCCATCCAGATCTATGGCTAAGGTTCCATTCTGGAGCCCCCTTTCCATTTTTCCTTTAATGGGGGGGGGTCCAGAATTGGACGCGCAACTCTCTAACGGTTGAGATTAAGTCATCAAGATCAACGACGATCAGGCGGATTCCAGACCCCCCCTTTCCATTCTTCCTTTAGNGGGGGGGGGGGGGTTCGGAATAGTGTGGCGTGTGAAGTGGGACCCTCCCTGTCATGACGTCCACCGTGTCGCGTTTCCCTCTTGCCATTTGTATGCCACCTAACCGCGCAACGAGCATTTCTCATTGGTTGTTCTCTACCCCTGTTGAGGTTCGTTCCTATTGACCATTCGCTGACCGTGTAGGAATTTATTCCCACTGGTCATTCGCTAGCCCTACCAGGCTTTGACGGTTGCAGAGTCGAATGTTTGGACATTAATGTAGCGTCGAAGCATGAAATAAAAAAGATGTTTCATTCAAACTGAACTGTGAACATAGCCCACGACCACACGAAAATGGAGAAGGAGAGAGAAAAGAGCCAGCTTACGTTGGGCCTCCATGACTGAAAAGAGGTTCGAGTTCGACAGAGAACCAGAAAATTTTTGATTTAGGTAGCGGGTATGTTACAAAGTGGTATCAGAGCATGGTTACAACACTCGGCCTGATTGGGCTCATGCGGGAGTCACGCATAAACCTCGTTCGAAGCACTTACATGATGAGTAATCCCCTGACTTAACTCTCTTGTCCAGGATTAAAAACTTGGAAAATGAGAACCCGACTGTGTATGCAAGTGAAAGAAAGTTATCAATTTATGCACAATTTATAAAAATGAATTTAACTCTTGACTAACAGCCAGCGTTTGTCTTTTCACTCAAGCGGACGACCAACCGCGGGAATCTGCAAACACAGAGAATGGTGACTCACCAAGAGGTGGGAGAAGGCTCCCACAACAGAGACAAAGAGTCTGATGAAAGAAGAGCAATAGGAACTCCTCCAGGCCTAGCTGAGACTGTGAGGAGTCTCATGGTCGAATTGCAAAGTTGCAAGGCCGATAATGAAAGGATGATGAAAGAACAAGAGAAGCAAACCGAAATTAATGCAGTTTTACTGCAGAGCTTATCCGACCTACAATGACAAATGCAGCATGAACCTGAGATGTAGAATCGTGGTCGTGTCAGTGGCCATACTGAGAGAAGTACGTCCATAAAGGTCCATCCCAGAGGTAAAGGACCAGTGCCAGACGATTCCACTGAGAAGGAAGCTGGTGATTCAGAAGGCTCTTCCAGTAGTAGGACCAGTTCCTATTCTCAAAAGAAACAAAAGAAGCAAAAGACTTCCAAGAGTCATAAATTTGAGGAATTCAAAAAGGCCAAACCTCCCTCCTTCGACGGCGAGATAAAGAAGGGAGAGGAAGATGAAGCTTGGCTACTTGGACTGAAGAAATATTTCAGAGTCCATGATTTCTCAGAGAACTTGAAGGCCCGAGTGGCCACTTTCAATCTGAACGGAAAGGCTTCCATCTGGTGGGAAGACCTTAAGAATATGAAAGGGGCCTGCGAGGAGGACCTGTCTTGGAAACAATTTGAGAAGTACTTCCGGAAGAAGTATTTGTCGGAAAGGTATTTCGACGAGAAGGCTAAAGAGTTTTATGAACTCAAACTGGGACAACTTACTATGGAGGAGTATGTCAATAAATTCCTTGACTTACTGAGATATGTACCCTACATCAAAGCAGAGAAGGCGAAGGCACAACACTTCATCAGTGGGCTACCCAAGGAATACCGGAACCAAATTGAATTTGACGAGCCAAAGACCCCAGAAGACACTATAAGAAAGGCAACGTATTGTCATGAACAATATGGACATCGGGTAGAGTCTCATGGAGACTGGAAACAAAAGAGTGGTTTGAGATTTCAGAAAAAGGGGATCAGATCCTCGGAATTTAAAAACTACAAGAAGAACCCCAGAATGAACTTTCCCACCTGGAGTGTACTCCAGTAGAACTTTCCCTCGGTGGACGGAAATAAAACTTCTGGACCTATACCAGTAAAGACTGATAACCCAAAGAGGAAACCTTTGGAATGTTGGGATTGCGAAGGAGAGCATCTCCGGAGAGACTATCCACACCGACAACAGAACAGTCGAAAAATTTATAACATGCAGGAAGCCACCACGGTCAATGATGTGACAAGGAGTGTGCCGCAGATCTATGCAGCCTTGGATAATAACCAAGCTGACCACCAAGCTTCAGTGGTGGAAATAGAAGGTATGATTCTCAACCATCTGGTGTTTGTTTTGATTGACCCTGGTTCAAATTTGAGTTATATATCCCCTAGAGTTGTTGATAAGTGTAAACTATAGCCACATAAACAAACTAAGCCATGGTTAGTACAGTTAGCCACTGGCACCAAAAGAAAGGTGGTAGAGGCCATACCAGCCTGCCAGTTAATGTTGGGTAAATTCCCCACCCAAGCAACCCTTAATGTATTACCCCTGGGGTCATACGACCT
>ML778995.1:61430-82486 GCA_009831015.1 Picea engelmannii
ATGAATCATGAAACAATATCATACAAAACTCTAATCCAAGAGCTCTCAGTACAATACAATCGTTTCACACTGTCATACACAAATCAACAAATACATGTGCCAATTCCTGTGTCCAGATAGCTTGCCTCCTCTGCACAATCTCTACAATTCGAATTCTCACAATGAATCGAATCATTAACGAATTACCTAGTTTGCACATGCTCATCAGCATATCCACTGCATGTGTGATCAAATCACAACTGATAGCCAAACTATCCCCTTCACCTGTTATCTCAACTGGGTCTCCACTGGATCTGACATGCATGTAGTTAACCGTGGTGAATCTTCAGTTGCATCTGAGTTCACTGATTAACTRAACTCTCACTAGTGCATGTTTAGTTACAACTAGTACAACTGATCTTAACTCACTTAACTACACTTATAATTCTGTTACAAATCCAACTCACTCAGTTATGAATGAAATAATAGATTAATATTTATTGTCCAATTTATTTAAGGGAAAATTAAATTAGACACATGTTTCTTGTTGACTTTTCAACAGATAGTAAGTATGTGCCAAGAGGACCAATTCTTTTATGAGATGCAATTCAGAGCTAGCCTATGTCTTGTAGATGTTGTAGTCAACCCATATAACATTAATAGGCCTTTTCATTGTCAGTATTAGACATAAAATCAAAAGGTGCAAAACATATGTGCAGATATGATAAGCATAATGAAAGTTGCTAGCGACACAAACACATTTTCCAAGATTATTATCATACTCAATCAAGACCGCAACATGCCATAAATCAAAATTAATAGGAAATCAAATATCAATCATCTATTCAAAAGGAAATTCTTAACCATTGAAAATCAAAAGAACCTAACCAATGGGCACGACAATCAAAGGATCCAAGTTGGAAGAATTTTAGAAGGGTCCCCAAGCCCACTAGCTTGGGGAAGGTGTTGAGGCATAAAAAATTGGAGACACACTAGATGAAACCAAAATCTCTACCAGTCTTCCTTGACTTATGAGTATAAAACACAAAAGCTGATGTCCATATCTTTCAGGGTCATTTTGGAATAAGTGTGCATCAGATGCCCAGAATATTTCATCATGGTGAGTTCACTAGTGATAATTGCTTGTAGGCTAGTGGAGGTCGTTTGTTTCAATAATAGGATGAATGATGGTGAAGTTTTCTTCATTAAACTGCGTCAACGATCCATGTTGATATCTTCATCATAGGGTTGACATATGTTTGAGATATATAAAAATATTTTCATCATGTGTGTATATATTATCCCTCGGGTGTTGCTCCACTGCCCTCGAGCATCCATAGCCCTAATGGAGTCACCATGACATCATAGACCTTGCTCTGTGACTAGTGAGTTTCCATAGCCTTGACGAAGATATTTGCATGTCCCCTAGTTTGATCAAGATTTCTTTCCTAGTCCTTCCTGGTTTATTTAGTATATGCTTAGCATCCGGTGGATGGGGAAAATGTTGGCCTTATTTATTTTCTTTTTAATTACTTTATCCTGACGGGGGATGAATTCCATATATTGGTATTTTATTTATATATTTGTTTCACCTGGCTAAATGAAAATATCATTTTTTATTTCTACCCTATAGACTTTGAAATTTCACCCTTCACGTGAGTAGCTACTTAGTGTGTAGATGGTTCCACTGTTACATAGGATCTGCTCACCACCCAACATGAAATAATAACCATTTATTAACCACTATGTCAATTCATGGTCGCACTATTGCCACAATATTCCAAAAACATCCTTGATTCATCTTCAATAGTCCCCACGCCCCCCACCCCCCCTACCACAAGTTCATCTCATGAGCCAGGAACAATATGAAAACTACTTCAAGCATGTTTCATGTACATGGTGTTTCCTGAATGAGATAAATGGAAGTGATATATATATCATCAAACACATTCAGGGATTTCAAAATAAAATGGAAGAATAAATTTCCTTGAGAGGAAAAAACAAAGTGAAATAAACTTTGTAGTCACATCTAGAATCAAAAGATAAAAATCTATTCAAAACCTGATACAACTAAGAGATGAAACCTTTTGTCAACAATTATTAAGGACAAGTAGTGAACAAGAAAGAATATAATAAAAGA
The DNA here is from genome assembly GCA_009831015.1 of Picea engelmannii. Lineage (NCBI taxonomy): Eukaryota > Viridiplantae > Streptophyta > Pinopsida > Pinales > Pinaceae > Picea > Picea engelmannii. The sequence continues at coordinate 63,550 of ML778995.1, forward strand.
TAAATAATTAATGTCAGTGTTTCAAGAAACTTTAAAATGTTCATGCATCCCAACACAAGAAGTAATTTTGTAGCCTCTTAAAAAGGATAATCCCTATGAAATACTATCATTTCTTTTAAATGGAATTCGATGCTAGGCTCGATGAGAACTACATCTCACATATTAGTTTTTGAATCCTGACAACTTGTCTTTGTGGCCTTATGCTTCAAGGATTAAGGACTAGAAATAACTTCCTTTTCTCCTTCTTCAGTGACTTTGATCTAGTTTTTCAATATCTGAAGGCTTGTGAAATCTTCACGCACTCTCTAACTCTCCAAGTTCTGAAACTTATTCTACAATGTGGCATGCTAATATCCTTAGTAATTCAAATCATGTGTATGATATCAACTGGACACTTGTACTTACATGGAAAAACCATTCAAGACAAAAGATCGATTTTAACCTAAAATTTTCAAAAATGAAAGGACTGAAGAAAACCATGTGCGGAGAATTGAAACTAGAATCCCAAAAACAGGGTGTTGACGCTAAAAGACTAGAGAGTCTCAAGCCACAACATTTTCAACCTCCCGCGGGGCTAGGCGAGAAGAAGCGGAAATTACACCCTAGACTTAAATCCCTGAGCAAGAACATGCATTGAACTTTAAGTTAAATTTCTCCTAACCTACAGTCCAAGCATAATTTCCCTTGCTCTATAATTTTTAGTAATGTTAAATTTCTCCTAACCTACAGTGTTTAGTGTTTTTTAGTAATGTTTGGCCACGATATGCAACCCATAAGCACAACTCCAACAGATTAATCAATGTAGACTCGTCTGTATAATGTACTCCAGAAACTTTCATTCACATCCCAATGTAGTGTGAACTTTAATCAGTGTAGACTCCTCTGTATAATGCTCTCCAAAAACTTTCGTTCACATCCCACTGTAGTGCGAAGAAAAGGTACTAAAGCCAACATCGCACAAGCTTTTACTTTGATCTGATCGGGATCTTTAGGCCATTCCATTGTAAGAAGACGCGTCCCTCAATCCTTATTTACCTCCATTAACATGGCGTTGTTCCATTCGCTTGCTTTCATTTGGGTTTGTTTTTCAATAATGATCATAGGAGCATTTAAAATTAAAGACACCTAAAGGTGGCAATTCCTCTTTCGATGTAAATCTCATCTTGGATAATAGTGCTATGACAGGCATCGTATCACATATTTTGCTATGGTATGGCATGACATAATCCAAAAGGTATAGTCCCTATGTGATAATTAAAAATATAAGAGACATTTTGAAAAGTGAGATAATGTATAATGATCTCAAAATTTGTAACTTGACATGTGTTTAATTCACCTTCAACAAATTCTTTTATTTTCCCTTTATTGAAAAGCTATGTAGACCAAGGGAGCATATGATATGAAGAGTGAGGAAGGCCATGGAAAAGTAATATGTTTGGTAACATGTTGGGTAAGAAATGAAAAGAAAATGTGTTCGTTTTTAAAGATTGGACAGGGAGTGGAATGAAGGTACAACATTAATGTGACATGAGGTGTAATAACAAGGTGTAATAATAAGGTGAATGTTATTGAATCAATGATAAGGTGAATGATACTGAATTAAATGAATCTTTTTAGAAGGACTATGTACAAGGTTTTCTCATAAAAATGAAGACAAACCAAAACTAACTCAAACTTTAAGTTAGACAACAAAACAAAAGGAATTAATGAAAAGAAGAAAACTCTAATGCAAAAAGAAATTAGACCTAAAGTAATCCATCTTAAATCACAACAAAATCTAATTATATCTGCTTTCTTTTATTAAAAAAAAACAATTAAGCCCAAAATCTATGCTACACAAGCATAAATAGAAGTAAAATCTATCCTACATAAGAAGAAATGGAAGTAAAAACTATGCTACTCATATTTCTACGCTACTCTACACTGACTGAAAAGGTACTATGTGAAAACATAGTGCAAATGTAGTCATTCAAGCAACTCCAACCCTATAATCACATGCTCATCAAAATTCAATAACATAAATTGGAGTAGTAAGAGATCAAAATTAGGAAGAATGAATCAAGTAAACCTCTATCTAACATGTGGAATTTGGAAGAATTATTATTTATGGGAAACATAAACATGCAAGATTCCTCCAACAAAGCTTCAATTCTATCATAAAATTTACAATGATTATCATAGAACTGTTTAAAAGAATTCAAAAATGAGTGGCATACCTTATGAGAACCTTGTATGAAATTTGCATGAAATGTACTTTGTGGGAGAGTTTTAGTGTTGATGATATCATTTATTTTAGAGGTCAAAGCAAGATAATGAGAATCTGACATAAACATTGGTTGAAACTAAAGTGCCTCATTATCTAGGCAAGTCTCCCTAGGCTCACACTTTACATAACCCACATAACAAAGTTACCAACTTAATGAGAACTGTGACCTCAAAACGAGAGCTCTAGCCCCTAAAACCTATATTTTTGCATAAAAAACATGAAAATCAACCCCCAAATCAAAAAGTGGTGCTACCCGTAGCACAATTTTTTCCAACGGGATCAAAATTACAATGTTTTCAAGCATGACCTTCAGAACTCATACACTAGCTCAGAAAAACCTAAAAATCAACACTCAAATCAAGAAGTAGTGCTACTTAAAGCAAAATATTTTTTCTAAACATTAAAAGTATAGCTCTTTGCGACTTGATTGAAATCGTGACCTTGACAAGCAATCCCTATACGAATAAACAACCTAAAATTGGACCCCAAATGATCACTTGAAAATTTATTTACAAACATTTTTTTTTAAATTTACATTAAAAAATGACTGAATAGAAAGAAAAAAATCTTCGCAAATAATTTTATTTTAAAAATAAGAAAAAAACACATTTAAAAAAATATATTCAAAATTCAAATTTAAAAAAATATATATATTAAAAAACAAGGTGAAAAAGAAAAATAACTAAAAACAAATAAAAAAAATTAAAATTTTCCTAAAAACAATAATATGAAATATTAAAAAACTTTTAAAAATGAAAACTCTAACCAATTTAAATAAAATTAAAATTAAAAAAAAACAAAATATAATAAAATTAAAAACAAATGTTAAAAAAAAAAAAAACAATTTTGAATTTAAAACCCTAACAAATTTTATTAAAATTTAAAATTAATAAAATAATAAAAAAAAAGTTATGTCATAATTATATTGTTTTGCACCATAAGTGTCGTGGGGGGTGATGTCCCCACGACAACCACATGAATGTAATATTTTTTTTATAAAACGATATATATATATATATATATATATATATATATATATATATATATATATATATATATATATATATATAATNAATTTTAATGCTTATAAATTATATATTATGTATTTTTTTTAAGATTAAAAGAAAAAAATAAATATTTTGTTTAAAATTTTTGTTGCAATATTATTTTTTTAAATATATTTTTTGGATTTTTTTTTATGTTTTTTTCTTTTTAAATTTTGTATTTCAATTTGATTTTTATTTTTTTAATATATATTTTTTATTTTTTTACATTTTTTAAGGTTTTTTAAAAAAAATTATTTATTTATCTATTTTTATTTTCTCAAAATTTTATATATATATATATATATATATATTATTTATTTTCTTTAACTTAAAAAATAAAATTCTATAACTGTTTTGTTTTTTTTGGTTTTTTTAGTTTTTGATTTTTCTTTAAAAAAAATTAAATTACGATTACAATTTTTCTTAAAAAATGGTCGTTTTTTGTTTTACTTTTTAAAAAAACAACTACCGTTTTTTTTTTTTTAATTTCTTTATTTTTTTAATGGAAATTTTAAAAAAATAAAAAAATAAAATTAAGCAATGATTTAAGAGTCAATTTTGAGTTGTTTATCGATGATGGTAGTCATTGTCGAGGCCATAGTTTCAATTAAGTTATAATTTTAACTCCAAAAAAAAACTTGGTGCCACTAGTAGTATTGCTTTTCAATTCAAGGGTCAATTTTAAATTATTTTTCCACAATGACATCAATTGTCAATGCAACATGTCTAAATGGGTCTAAATTTTAACCACTGCAAAAAAGGGTGGTACCGATAGCACCACTTTTTGATTTAGGGGAAAAAATAGCCACTCTAAAAAACGAGAAATCTAGAGAGTTCTCGTTAAGTTGGTAACTATGTTATAGGCTGAGAGGAATAATTGTACCTAACTATTGTGCATTGGTAATATTCCATTAGTGAATAAGGCATGCCATTAATACTATGGTGGCAGCCAACAATATCATTTGTTTTATCACAAAGCAAGTTCAAAAAAACAAGTGATAGGTACCTACTAGTCTGAGGGAAACATCGAGCAAAGGATGACTCCAAGCTCTCTCTTGTAAAATCATCAAAATCATTTGTGGACTGTTGGAGTATTGAGACATAATCCAAGGATTAGTGATGCATCTTCCCCTTAAGGTTAACTTGTGATTCTGGAGCAAATTTATTTGATAGTGCTTCTTGGATCAACTCAATGTTTCATTTATCTTGCATGGTGATGGGTTCTCCATTTGTTGGTATATCCCCATAGGGGTCTAAAAATTTTGTGTTCTCTTCATGCTTTGTCTCTTTTGTCATTAATATCTATGCATTAAGATTAGAAATTCCAGATTGTACAAAATCATTGAATGATACATTGGAGTTCACATTCGATTCCAAAACAAAAAAAATAATCATAAAAAATAGTGTACTTATCATGATCAAATTGTGTTTGAGTGTGTTCCAGAAATTTAAATTGCAAAGGATTTTCAACATTGTGCACCCTGGATGGACTCTCATTATGAATGGGTCTTTTATTGATCAAAGATTGGAAATCTTCTTGTTTTCCATTATCATTCAATATTTCAGCATTGAAAGAAAAATGTGAATATTCTATTGCATGATACGTTGGTGGATGCTCATGTAGGTAATCATCATCAAACATATTTGTATAAAGAGAATAGAGATATTTGGATTCTGAAAATGATTGGATTTAATCAATAGGAGATTTTTTACAGACCAAATCATATCCATGATTCTCAAAAGGAGCATCAGTAGTTGATTGGACCACTCTGGGTCTAATGGGTTGATAGGTTCTAATGGAAATTCCCCTATAGTTACGACAAATTGTTGGTTAGAAAATGTGTACCCTCCATCTTCCATTATCATATCATGATTTTCCCTGAAGGATCTAGGCACTATGCTTCCCAGTGCTAAATTATTGTTCAAATCTACAACAATTTCATGAATTGATTTTTCATTGAATACATATTTGAAATCATTTTTTGAAACATTAACCTCAAATTTCTCTTCAAAATCAGATTGCATAGTATTAGATGTCTAAGGGTAATCTTGCATGGTTTGTATGTTTTAAAAGATTTCTCTATGATGGGAGGTGGTTGAATATTCATTGTATAGATCTGAATCTTGTGAATTAGATAACTAAGAAATGGCATTTAGTGGATCAAAGACCTTTTCATTTTCCAGATTATCCTCTTTAGGAATAGAGAGAAGTTAACAAAACTAGTCAAGAATTTATTGATATGAGGGTTTGTCACTTTCGGGAAATGTACGGTAAATTTGCATGACTCTTTGAAAGAAATAATCCATAGGTTAATTTCTAATCCCACAGACTTCTTCAAGTTCATTAAAGAGCTCTTCATACTCGTAATCTACATGAGTGGTAATAAATACTTCCATGAATTGGTTCCAACTATGTATCAATTTCATTGGTAATGTCCTAATCCAGGCTTTAATCCGTACTTCTAATGTGATGATAAATAATAATAATAAATCATTATCTCAAACAATTTTAAGATTCTATTGTGCGACGTTAAACAAATTAAGGCGCATGAATGTAGATACATTCCCTTCACCATCAAATTTTGAGTTTGAAAAGAGATTGATTATCCTAACTGGGATGCCCCCTTAGGTTCTTGGAATACTCAAAGGGTTATCCCATATATAGATACGGAGAAGATCCATGGGCTAATTAAAACAATTTATTAAAATGGCTCCACGTGGGCATGTTTGTCATCTAACCCTCCTTCTAGCATCAATTTTATTGACGTGGCCTGTGTGACCTTAATCAACAGTAGGGGTTACCCCCAATGATAAGTCCTAATTAGACCTCATACCATTTAGAATAGGGAACCCATCCAAATTCTTGTATGTCAACCATTTATGTTTTGGGGTTTATCGATTTTGACCCGGTCCACTAGTGATGGTTTCTAAGATAAAGAATGAAATGAAACTAATCTAAGATGCATGCATCCAGACGAATATAAAGATAACTAGAAAGTAAAAATAGAACCAAACATGTTCCTACCAATGTCTTAGGAAATATTTCACACGGAGAAAAGACAAGAATATAAGTAAATAACTACAACCCATAATAGTCTAGCATTGAAACAATCATTTATAGTCCTATGTTCACAAATTCAAACAAAAAATTCCCAAAGAACATAAATAAAATGCAATAGACACAAATGAGAATATTCTATAGTGTGAGATATATTCTTATACAACTCTAGTGCTGAGAAAAACATAGTAGAATAGCCCACAATAAGTACAACACAAGAATTAGATTTCTCCAGAAAATAACTTAGCCAAACACGTTTCTTCTCATTAAATTTTCAGTAGTAATACATGAAATCTCAAGGAGCCAAAATCCCTCAATTCAAATACAATCCCCATATTTATTGAAATTCACCTTGATTGTTTCCCTTTATCATTCACGACTCTTGACCATCCATTCTCAAAAATTTTCCTTATCCTCTCTGAAATGATGAGGGAATAATAACAGTAGAAATGTTCATAATTTAATATATCATACATCATGTACATTTACATTTCCAATTTGTTTTTTAGTGTTGGTGAGCCATCATGGGTTTATATAGATGAGTTTGGTATTTGTTCCTTGGGACTTATTGGATTCCCTAGAAACCATTACAAACTATTCACCTTCCACATTTTGTTTCTTTATGAAAAAGGAAAGATGAAATATACAAATTCAACTTTTTATCATATGCTTCCTTTTGTCTATATCTCTTCTTCCTCTTCTCTATTGTTGTTGTTGTTGTTGTTTCTATTTTGTCTTATCTCCCCTTTCTTCAACTTAAGAGTTTAATCTATTATCTTCCTCTAGTCCCTTTTGCCTCTTTTCTTGATATTTGTCTACCATTAGATATGTACTTCGTCTCCTACCATTTGGTCTTGATTCGCTTTTGTTAATGGTTGCTCCTATGCTAGCATTTTATTCTTTACAGTAGATCACATTTGCAAGGAAACTTCTATGTACGAGAAGATCCTCCTTGTCTTGACATAGAGCATATGTGTATCTATAGTCTTATCCTTTAAACACTATGTATTTAGACTCATGCGTATTATATTCTTTCAATATTTGTACTTGGCTATCATTCACCATGTAATACATGAGTTTCCAGTACAAAATTCAAAATATAATTTAAATGGGTATTTAAACATGAAGAAATTAATTGGTAGCTAAGTGAGTAGTTCGTATATACTTCCCTGAGTTTGGTCTTTGGTATGATTTTCCATATATCCCCACTAAAATGTTGTGTTAATAGATTCTTGGGTTGATGATAGTATGCCAGTATGAAAACTTGAAAATATGGGACAAATGATGAGGAATTTCCTAAAACTTACAACTAGGTAGTTTTAGAGATCGATGAGATGTTTCCAACAATATGAGTGCATAAAACAGAGCTCGGAGTCAAACGTTATGGAAAAAATATGATATACGGTTCCATGGTGTGTTGACCTAGAACATGGATTCCTGGATGATATGTTGGCTTAGAATGTTTATTCTTAGCCTATATGTTGGCCGAAAATGTGGATTATTGTTCGATATATCAGCCTAGAATGTGGATTCTTGGTTGAAACGTCGACCAAGAAGAGAAAATTAGAGAGAAGGAAAAAGGTGAAATTTCTCCAACTGTTCAAGAAAGTTAGATAAATTCCATAGTATTGGAAAATAATATGGATTCCTCACTAATAATGGTTATATCGACGAGCTAAGTGGATTTATGGATGGTGTATTGGCGAATAAGTGAGGTCTTCAAATTTTTCAAAAATGATTGAGTTGGGAGGGAAAGGAAAATAATTTGAACTTAATCATTTTGCAAGTAAGATTTTTTATGTTTATATGAGCAAGGACATTGCTCAAATGGGGCCCAATTTCTTTAGTAAGAATAAAATTTTCATAGAAGGAGTAAACAAATTAAGGGAAGGGGATGACACAGACACAACAATAGCCTAACTTCAAAAGTCCATAACTTTCTCATATGATGTCTAACTAAGGCCTCATTTTTTGCAATGCGAAGAGACAGGGAGAGGTTTCTAGTGAGAAAACATACAATTTAATTCAAGCATTTAAGCAGATTCATGGTTAATGAAGGTCACTTAATGAAAAATCTCCTGGTAATATTTTTGGCACTTATGGACCTCAGATTTTGATTATGTCAGTGGTGTTGGATTTTTGATCCCACAAATCATATAATTGTATTTCTTCTAAGGTGAAAAATCCACTTTGACCAATGCCCAAAATTACGAGAAAAGACATGTTTTAATAAAATTTTGTGCCCTGTTTTTCTACTACTTCACCCCAAATTCAGTTATGTCAGTTCCAATGACATATGCGCTATATAGGCTCTCAAACTGTACATTGGAACTAAGGTTACCCATCGATGGCTAAGAAATATTATCCGATGAAAATAGTCAACTGACGTTTGAAGAACTTGATACTAAGTATGTGTTGAGAGGACCAATTCTTTTCTGAGATCCAACTCAGAGCGAGCCTATGTCTTGCAAACATTGTAATCAACCCATATAACAACAAAATGAACTTTCATTGTCAATATTATTCATAGAATCAAATGGAGAAAAACATAAGTGTGGATATGATAAGCATAATGAAAGTTGTTAGCAACACAAACATACTTTCGAGGATTGTTATCATACTAAATCAAGACCACAACATGACATAAATCAAAATCAATAAGAAATCAAATATCAGTGATCTATCCAAAAGGAAATGCTTGACCATTAAAAATTAAAAGAACCTGGCTAATGGTCACAACGATCAAAGGATCTGGGGTTGGAAGAATCTTAGGAGGTGCCCCAAGCCCGCTAGCTTGGGAAGGTTTTGAGGCCTCAACAAGTCAATAGTGAAATTTTGGTTATCATGAATAACAAGGATGTTAGAGAGATTCATAGAGTCTTGCATCACCATGAGGAGATTACTTAGATCAATTGTATTATTTTATTTATAGTTTCCTCCAAAAAAAATGATGGACTCTCTTGAAATCGAATGTAATAGACTACAAAGTATCTCTCTTACCTAGTGCATGGAATCCTTATCTATGCCATCCAACAACATAGGAATAAAGAACTCTCTCCAGGATGCACTGAAGGAATATGAGAAAATTCATTAATTTGGAGATCCAATGGAAATTGAAGGCCCAAGCTCCCCTCAATCTGGTGAGGCAAAATAAGAGGAATGAAGTTTCCATATTTTTTTTCAGTGATATGTATTATAGAGTAATCTACATTTCAGGTGTCTATGTAAAACAAACCACTTGTAAGCTAATTGTGAATCTTTGTTTGATAGTTTGTTTAATTTTTTTTTATGTATTTACATAAATCTTCTCTATCTCACTAGTATATTGGGCCCATTTTCTAACGATTTACTGACGCATGTTCATTTTCACAACGTCACAAGTACAACGAAAGAAACAACCATTTTTTTTTCACGTCACCTTCATTGCAATTATGAAATTCAAGTATGCATCTCAATACCGACGAACCTCGCCGTCCCAAGAGTGACTAACGTGCCCCAATCACTTCATCGCAAATTAATCAAGTTTTCCTCAAATGATCGATGAATGTCCATCGTGAGAGCAACCAATTATCAACGAACTTTTCTTAATAGTTCGTCTCCAAGACATCGATCTAGCGATGAACCAATGACAAACCTTTGATGTATCTTCCACAATAGATAATCACATTTTCGTCGCAAGATCAACGATTTACTCACGAAACGGCTATATGTTCGATGTTTTTAACTAAGGAGGAAAATCCACTTTAGTCAAACCATCGATGAACTAGGTTATCGATGGCTGACGAACCAATGAAAAACCTTCAATGTATCTTCCACAATAGATCATCACGTTTTCATCGCAAGACTGACGAGTGGCCTACGAAATGACTATATGTCCGACATTTTTATTTGAGGAGGAAAAATACAATGTATTTGAACCATCGACGATCGGTGTTGTCTATGGTCTGATGAATGGCTATAATTTATAATAAAAAAAATATTTGTCCGACGAAAGGCTTGTATGATCATTGATATAAAATGAGTCAATATTCTCAGCACTAGGGGTGCCCTGTTTGGAGGAATGTTTCCAGCATACTATACACTACATACAAATCCTAAATTTTATCCATGTCATCTTCAATCTCCTTTGTTTAAGAGTGAGTCTTTATCATAAACAATGTGAAATGAAAACACCTACAACACATATGACAAAATACATTCCTAATTATTTGATCCAAACAATATGTGACTCATAATCTTAATAATAACCAATTAAACATTAAACACACATTGAAAGGAAATTTTGGGTGACAAACCAACTCAAAATCAAAATTGATGGTTACCATCTTTAGCATTCAAAGGAGGGTGAAGCCAATGACGATTGGTATTACTAGTTTGGGACAACATGTAGAGTTTTCCCTATGTTGCTTAAGGAAGTTACAATCAAACTATCAATGGGTTTCATTCATTCCATCTTCCAAAATGTGTAAACTAAGCGTGGCTCATTATAAGCTTCTAACCCTTTACACACTAGTTCCAATCACGTAATCTATTCACATAATCTTTACTATGACTGTTTACAAGTAAGTGGAATAGTACTATCACAACTAGTTAACAAAGGTTGATATGAAGCAACAAAGTATACACGTTATGTAAGTAGTAATACATATTCCATAATCAATCACACTTGATATACTAGTACTCTAAGCTAATACAATGGAGTTACTAGTATAGATTCCATGTTACTAGTATAGATTCCATGTTTTATCGTATGAATATGAGATACCTATGAGTTATTTCCTATGTAGTGAGCTTCTATGTTTCCCTAATATGTGACCTTAGTCACAATGAGATCAGAGGTAATGTAACAACTTGATCTTATCGTATTTTATTTCCCTATGATTGACATACCAATGTAATTTCATAATTATTGTGCTTATCTATGGAACCTAACCAATATAGAACATCAGTAGCGTAATCTACAACTTTTTAGTGGTATAAATAAGATGAAATCTTGAACATATCATACACACTCTTTCACATAATGGAATACATGGGGTTGAAACACGGATCTTGTTAGATCAATAAGTATACATGTTCAATATCAATGGAATTCACACATATGGAGAACATAACATGACTAATGTCATAACTTGTATCATGTTAAGTTGTACAATCTTTTATGGATTCCAAGTTGTATAATATAAGGAATATACAGTATTGGTACTATGTAATCTATGATTACTTACTAGTAAAAAGTGATAGTATGGGCATGAAAGAACACAAAGCATAACACATGATATAGCTTGATTACCCTATGAGATTATATGTTGTGATATTTCCTAATATGTAACAACTAGCTTATATCATACTGCCTATCGTAGTAAGTCCATTGCTATATCTTACTCCTTACCAGTCATCGAGCTATCATGTTCTTCTACTCAAAAGTGGTATCTATATCTCATTCATTTAAAATACTCTATTGTATAATTATGGTTATGCTTATACTGTGATATCCATGGGATTATTTATACACAACCACAAACAACCAAGTTGAAGTATTATATTAGTTGTGTGAGTCATATGATATGATGAACTAAAGGGAATCGTATATGCTACATACTTGAGTGTGGTTCATTAGATAGAATGTCTGGAATAGTACTAATAAGATACGAGTTTACATAAGCTATGATACAACTGATCCTAATGGTAATGATACTAATAAGGTGATAGAGTTTACCCCTAAATAAAGTAATAACATATAGTAATCATGTGATACCAATCCATACTAGATGACTTTCCTAGATATAATGGAATTAGTACCAATCTCATTACATGTATTATCCCTAATATAAGCAATTATTAAGGTAAATACATGGATTGCATAGGAGTAATAAGGAGAGTGCCTTGCATCTATAGATATATGTCTAATATAGCTGGAATCATTATGTGGATTGATTGTAATCAAACCAGTTGAAGAAAGGTATCATCATTACAACTGAGCTTAGTTATGTAGATTCATTACCATTATATTTTAATGAGTGCCCTACATAGTGTAAGATCTCAGTATGAATGAATATACATAGATATAGGTCTCATATTTTAATCAAATCAATACAAGTGGAATCATACTACTTACACTACAGAGAAAGCTCAACCCTGGAGAATAGAGTTGTATAAGACAAGCTATAGTCAATGTTCTTTGGATTTGTACAGATCTGTGGTGATCAGAGCATCAGTCTCATAAAGTTATGTAACATTGATATAGAGAATATTTACCATATCTCTACATGATGGCTATTGTATAACCCTATAGATATGTATAACTATGTGCATGATAGGAGTATAAGCATATCCATAATACATACACCATGATAACTCTATGAGCTAAGATACAAGGATAAGAGCAGAGAGATAAGCATAACTAGTGGTTGATAGATATGTAATTACAGTAATTAAGAACATATCTTATTACTTGTACGTTTTTCCACATAAGTAATGGATAGTAAAGATCTGTAATATTCCATATATAAAATAGTATGCAAAACATAAATAATTAGCTAGAAATGGCAGACAAACAACGATATAACTAGAACAACACCACAATGATACCAAAATAACACCAGAAAGAGCACTTTGATTACTGAGAGCAATGTTCACTTGCCTCTTCAAGGGGGAAACCTCCAGCAGAGCAGAGCTCTATTACAATAATATCCAATACAAAACTTCTCATATCCTCGACTCCTACTTATACTAAATATGTCTATCAAAACAACAATCTAGAGGAAGATCCTTCTAGAAGCGGAAGATTCTATTAGGTCTTCTTACATTGGACTTATTCTTCCTTGTTGCTAGGCCTTATTAATATTGACCTTTATTACATGGAAATATATTATTCTACCTACGTGAGGGGTTAGGTCCCTGACATGTCCTCCCTCTTAAAAACAACCTTGTCTTCAAGGCTTGAGATGAGGAAATTGTTACAGAATGGTAGTTGGTTCCCAAGTGGCATATGTTGGAGTTGTATCTTTCCACTGGACTAACACTTCCTTTATGGATCTGTTAGGGTCCTAACCTGCACATAGGTAGATCAATATATTCGGATGTAATAAAGGTCAATATTAATAAGGCCTTTCAATAAAATAGAATAAGGTGGATGTAAGAAGACCTAATAGAAGCTTCCGCTTCTAGAAGGATCTTCCTCTAGATGCTTCTCTTGATAGATATATTTAGTATAAATAAGGGTCGAAGGTATGAAAACCCTAGCTGGGAGATTATTGTAACAGAGCGCTGCTCGACTGAAGGTTTCCCCCTCGAAGAGGTCCGTGAACATTGCTTTCTGAATGAAAGTGCTATTTATGTTGTTATTCTTATATCATTTATGTGTTATTGTGGAGATTATGCTAGTTATATTACTGTTATTCTGCCATTTCTAGCATTTTATTTCTGTTCTGCATACTTTTTATATCTGGTATACTACAAGTGGTATCAAAGCACTTTCCTTAGCAGAGACTGTGGGAATTTTTTTTCAGGGTAGAGACGTATTCCGATGTCTTTAAGCCACAGAGATCTGTCGTTACGCACATAAACCTGCGGTTGAGGGATTCATACACACAGGAAATACAAGTAGGTCTTAAGCGCACATCTTTTGGCCACCCTTGTAACCCATGTTGGTACCCCTTCGAGTGGTAGCGCATCAGACAACACCTGTGTACGGATCGGCCTAGATTTCCTGAAGCCTTCTTTAGATAAACCAATCGGCCGCCTCACTGCTATAGTGCCACCGAGAACAACACTCAGGAAGATACTCTCTAGTACCTGGGTAGTCGGGTAGTATGACTAAGGGTACGGTCTATCCTCCTTAGTTAGTGCCCTGAGATATTGGTTCGAGTACTACTGTTGGACCCCGCACGAATATTAGAGAGCTATAGCACAGGGCAAACCCTTGTCTGTAGAACCCTTGATTACCTAACCATTGGGGGACAGAAACATAAACAAATTAAAACATACAAGATCTATTGTCGCACAACTATGTTGGGTTGCCAAGTAAATACATATTTCTTTATGGTTAAGCATTTGGGGATTTCATCGTTGCAGTATTCTTCAGATCAGAGTATAGCACCGCAAGTAAAAAAAAAATGTCTGGAAATTTTTTCACCATTATTTGAGACCTATTCCATTGGATTCATCTCTTCGCCCTTATCACATTCATCCATATCATTTTTCGGCAAAAATTTTGACCCCGCCCGCCCCTTTTCAGTTCACCCATCCTCATGGCCCATACCCATAGCCAAGACCTAGAAGCTCGCTTCAACACCTTGTAATCTGGTTTCCTTGAGACCCAAAAAGAAGTGAAACAACTCAGTGCTATTGTTGCCTCCATCGATACATCTATCAATACAACCATAAATACATCCATGCAGTCCTCAATGGAGGAAGTCAAACAAGAACTGACCACCCAGCTTGAATCTGTCTTTGCATCACTCTACACCAAAATGAAGATCCCTACAAATGATCCTTTCTCTGACGCACCTCCAAAGACTGAAGGTGAACATTCCTCCCATTCCCATACCTTTCAGCCCCATCACTTTCAACGTGACCTACGCCTTCTGCGAGTGGATGTGACCAAATTTGATGGCTCAAACCCCACTGGTTGGGTAACCCAAATGGAACATTATTTCTCTTTATACGGCATTACAGATGACTTGGCCAAACTCCGGTATGGTGTTCTCCATCTTGATCAAGAACGTTGGCAATGGTGGCAATGGAGAAAAACTTCCCGTCAAGGGTATATTGCATGGACCCAATTTGTGACTAAGATTTATGAATGCTTTGGCAGAGACACCAACCATTTGGGCCATTTGACAAAGTTGAAACAATCAGGAATAGTAGAAGACTTCATAGTTGCCTTTGAGCACCTGACTTTTCGAACAGAGGGAATAACTAATGCTTTCTTTCGAGAGTGTTTTATCAGTGGCCTCAAGGATGAGATTCGGGCCCATGTCCTCATGGCTCGACCCTCGAGTTGGGTGGAGGATACTAAAAGAGATAAAGAAGCACAACATGTTGTATCCTCTCAAAACTGAAAACCCTCATTTATCCCTCGCCCTAAACCCGTAAATCCCACTACTCCCTCTGCCCCATTAAAGATCCAAAAATTGACCAGGGTTGAAATGGCTGAACGCCAACTCAAAGGCCTTTGTTATAATTGTGATGACAAATATTTCCCGGGCCACAAGTGTAAGGAAAAAAAGCTTTTTATGGCCATCTCTGAAGATATTTTGGAAGAGTATGTTGAAACTCCCCTTGTGTCTGAGTCACCTGAAATCACTGACATAACCCCTCCCTCAGACTCTCTTGAAGTGGAACCGTTCATTTCCCTCAATRCTCTCACTGGCTTCTCCGCTCCCCACACCCTCAAGTTAATTGGTTACATCAAGAATCGGAAGGTCATCATTCTGGTTGATAGTGGAAGCACCCATAATTTTATTCATCACCGCATTGCCCAAGAAACTCATTGCTACATCCATGCCGTAAAAAATTTCCAAATCATGATTGCCAATGGTGGTTCCATGAAATGTGGAGGGCGCTGTGAAAATGTGCGTCTCCAAATCGGTGACTACCACCTAAAATCCCATATGTTTTCTATCGACATGGGTGGTTGTGACATTGTGTTGGGGGTAGACTGGCTAAGAACTCTGGGTCCCATTCTCATGGATTTTAAGGCATTAACCATGAAAATCAACCAGGAAGGCCACCAATATAAATTCCAAGGCATCACTGCTGGTTCACTTGAGGTCATTAGTTCCCATCGCATGGAAAAGCTGCTCAAAAAAGGTAATTCTGGTGTCATTTCCTAACTCCATGCCATACAAGCAACAGAGACACCCCCAGTGTCGCAAGACCTCCAAGCCCTCCTTTCTAAACATCAAATGGTATTTTCCACTCCCCAAGGACTCCCTCCTTCCCGCGGTGTTCATGATCATTCCATTCCCCTTGTACCTGGAAGCCTTCCTCCCAATATACATCTGTATCCCCACCCATTTTCACAACAAAATGAAATTGAGAAAATGGCCCAGGAACTCCCTAATGCAGGCATTATCCGCCCTAGTACGAGCCCTTACTCTTCTCTTGTACTCATGGTCCTGAAGAAAGAAGGTTCTTGGAGAATGTGTCCTAACTTTTGTGCCCTCAACAAGCTGACCATTAAAGACAAATTTTCCATTCCTGTCATTGATGACCTCATGGATGAATTGAGTGGCGCCCAATTCTTTACTAAACTTGATCTTCACTTGGGCTATCACCAGATACGTATGAAAGAGGCAGAAATTCCCAAGATGGCCTTTCGAACTCATGAGGGCCACTATGATTTTTTGGTCATGCCCTTTGGCTTGTGTAATGCCCCCTCCACCTTCCAAAGCCTCATGAATCATGTCTTTTGTCCCTTTCTCCGTCATTTTGTCTTAGTTTTCTTTGATGATATCCTCATCTATAGCAAAACCTGGACAGACCATCTTACTCATGTGGATCGAGTTCTCCATCTACTCTCTCAGCACCAACTTTTCCTGAAACAGTCTAAATGTGCTTTTGGTGCCTCAGAAGTAGAATACTTGGGTCATCTGGTTGGCAAGGATGGCATCAGGGTGGATCTGAAAAATATTGAAGCTATGCAAGACTAGTCGCACCCAAAGACTCTCAAAATCTTGCATGGATTTCTGGGCTTAACAGGGTATTATCGCAAGTTTGTTAAGAATTATGGAAAGATTGCAACACCTCTCACTACTCTCCTCAAAAAGAACTCTTTCACTTGGACTCCATCCATTTCTCAAGCTTTTCAAACCTTGAAGATGACCATGTGCACCACTCCGGTTCTGGCCCTTCCTGATTTCAAAAAGACCTTTGTGTTAGAATGTGATGCCTCAGGGAAAGGAATCGGTGTTGTCCTTATGCAAGAGGGTCGACCTTTGGCCTTCACCAACAAGCAACTATCTGAAAGGAATCTGGGCAAACCCATTTATGAAAAGGAAATGTTGGCTATTATGCATGTCGTTGATCTGTGGCACCCTTATCTCTTGGGGCAACGTTTTCAAATTAAGACAAACCATCAAAGCCTCAAGTACTTTCTGGAACAATGCATTTCCTCTCCGAAGCAACAAAAATGGGTGACTAAGCTCTTTGGATATTATTATGAGATCATTTACAAAAAGGGCAAAGACAATGCGGTGGCAGATGCACTGTCCCGAAAATATGAAGAAGAAGGATCCCTTTTTTCTCTTTCCTTCATTTTACCATATCGGCTCCAAGTTGTGCGCCAGGAATGGCTACAAGATCCCAAAAGTTCGCATTTGATCCAGCAATTGCAGACCAATGCTCCAGCTCCCCCAGAGTACTCTTGGCTCTAGGATGAGCTTCAATACAAAGGCCATTTGTATTTAAGAAAACAATCAAAGCTTAAATCCACGGTACTTTATGAGCTTCATGCTACACCCACAACGGGGCACTCCGGGTTCACCAAAACCTATTACAGGGTCAAACGTTCTTTTTTCTAGGATGGTATGAAACAGGACATCCGTAATTTTGTCGTTGAATGTGAGGTGTGTCAACGCAACAAGGGAGAAACAGCCAAATCTTCGGGCACACTAAAACTGCTTTCGATTCCACCTGCTATTTGGAAGGATATCTCTATGGACTTTATTACCGGCTTACCCAAATCGAGAAATAAATAATTCATAATGGTGGTTGTGGATCGCCTTTCCAAGTATGCTCATTTCTGCGCTCTTCAACACCCATTTACTACATCCACGGTGGCTCAACTTTTCATGGACCAGGTCTTCAAGCTTCATGGCATGCCACATTCTATTGTTTCTGATCGTGACCCAACTTTCACAAGCAATTTTTGGCAAGAATTGTTTAAGCTATAGGGAACCCAATTGCATCTCAGCACAACTTATCATCCCCAGACTGATGGTCAAACAAAAGTTGTCAACAAGTGTTTGGAAACATATCTGAGGTGTTTTGCCTCTGAAAAGAAAAATCAGTGGGCTCAATGGTTACCCCTAGTTGAATGGTGGTACAACACTTCCTACCATACAACTACACACATGACTCCTTTTGAAGCGGTATATGGACAGAAGCCACCTTTAGTTCTCTCATACTTACCGAGTACCTCGAAGGTCTAGGCGGTTGACCAAACACTTACAATTCGAGAGGATATTCCTCATACCCTTGTTATCGGACTAATTGGTAGGTGCAGTCACTAACAAATCTCCCTAGATCCACCTAGATCTAGAACAAAACAGGACAGGACATGACTCTTTCCATAAGTTATGACCATTGAATTAGCTAGTAGGGAGGAACAAGTGACATACCTTTGTATCTCTTCCTAGGGTCTCTGTTGCTCCCGCTTCGCTTCAGTGCTCTCCTGAGGTCAAGACCAAGACAACAAAAACCAACCAAAGTGAAGATAGCAAAATATATTCAATCGTCAACTTATGTGTATGATCAAGGAATTACACAATAAAGTAAGAATGAATTTATGGGAAAAGGACATGTCGTTGTATCATATTAATCGAAAGTAGAAGATACAAC
>ML778995.1:84388-98731 GCA_009831015.1 Picea engelmannii
ATTATTGTAACAGAGCACTACTCGACTGGAGGTTTCCCCCTCGAAGAGGCCCGTGAACATTGCTTTCTGAATCAAAGTTTTATTTCTGTTGTTATTCTTATATCATTTATGTGTTATTGTGGAGATTATGCTGGTTATATTACTGTTATTCTTCCATTTCTAGCATTTTATTCCTGTTCGGCATACTTTTTATATCTGGTATATTACAGGATCGTTGACGCATACGACGCTCACACTGGTCCAAAAATGCTTATGGTTGTAGTCAAATGGAGCCTTCTTCATCCAACTCGGAAAGGTTGGTTTGAATTTGGCACTTAGTTCCAATCACCTTCTTTAAGTAGGAAACATGAAAAACGGGATGGAGCTTCAAATGACTGGGCAAAGCTAACTGATAGGCCACCTATCCCACACACTTGAGAATGGTATAAGGACCATAAAATTTGGGCGCCAATTTTTGACAATAGTCATCCTTGAGGGAATTTTTCTTGTAAGGTTGCAGTCGAACAAACACATGATCCCCTTCTACAAATTGACGTTCAGAGCGACCTCGATCTTCTTGTTGCTTCATGCAATTTTGGATCATGACCAAATTCTCTTTGAGGGTATGGAAAATAGACTCTCGAATTGTAAGCGTTTGGTCAATCGCCTGGGCCTTCAAGACACCTGGAAAATATGAGAGAACTGAAGGTGGATTTTGTCCATATACTGGTTTAAAAGGAGTCATGTGGGTATCTATATGTTAAGAAGTGTTGAACCACCATTCATCTAGTAGTAACCATTGATCCCATTGATTTTTTCGTTCTTATGCAAAACACCTCAAATATGTTTCCAAACACTTGTTGACAACTTCAGTTTGACCATTAGTCTAGGGATGATAAGTTGTGCTAAGATGCAATTGGGTGCCTTGTAGCTTGAACAGTTCTTGCCAAAAATTGTTGGTGAAAGTTGGGTCGCAATCAGAAACAATAGAATGAGGCATGCCATGAAGCTTGAAGACCTGATCCATGAAAATTTGAGCCACAGTGGATGCTATAAATGGGTGTTGAAGAGAACATAAATGAGCATACTTGTAAAGACAATCAACTACCAAAATTATGACTGATTTATTGTCTGATTTAGGTAAGCCTACAATAAAATCCATAGAGATATCTTACCAAATAACAAGTGCAATCAGAAGTGGTTGTAGTGTGTCGAGAGATTTGACTTTTTCACCCTTGTTGCATTGACACACATCACATTCAACCACAAAATTGTGAATTTCATGTTTCATACCATCCCATAAAATTGAACGTTTGACCTGGTCATAGGTTTTAGTAAACCCAGAGTGCCCAGTGGTGGGTGTAGCATGAAGCTCATAAAGTACTATGGATTTAAGTTTTGACTATTTACTTAAATACAAATGGCCTTTGTATTGAAGCTCGTCATTGATCCAAGAGTACCCCACGGAGACTGGAGAATTGGCCTTCCATTGTTGTATCAGATGTGAACTTTTGGGATTGTGTAGCCATTCCTGGCGAACAGCCTGGAGCCAATCTGGTACAATGAAGGAGAGAGAGAAAAGGGACCCTTCATCTTCATTTTTTCTGGAAAGTGCTTCAACAACCACATTGTCTTTTCCTTTCTTGTAAATGATCTCATAATCATATCCAAAGAGATTTGTCACCCATTTTTGTTTCTCTGGGGAGGAAAGGCGTTGTTCCAAAAAATACTTGAGGCTTTGATGATTTGTCTTAATTTGGAAGTGTTTCCCCAATAGATAAGGGCACCAAAGATCCACGACATGAAAAATAGCCAACATTTCCTTTTCATATATTGATTTTCCCAAATTTCTCTCTGATAGTTGTTTTTTGGTAAAGGCCAAAGGCCAACCCTCTTGCATAAGGATTGCACCAATTCCTTTCCTAGAAGAATCACATTCCAGGACAAAGGTATTTGTGAAATCAGGAAGGGCCAGGACTGGAGTGGTGCACATGGCCATCTTCAAGGTTTGAAAATCTTGAGCAGTTTTTGGATTCCAAGTGAAAGAATTCTTTTTAAGGAGAGTAGAGAGAGGTGCCACAATATTTCCATAATTCTTAACAAACTTGCGATAATAACCTGTTAAACCCATAAATCCATTCAATATTTTGAGAGTCTTTGTGTGAGGCCAATCTTGCATAGCTTCAATATTTTTAGGATCCACCCTGACACTGGCCTTGCCAACAAGATGACCCAAGTGCTCGACTTATGAGGCGCCAAAAGCACATTTAGATTGTTTGAGGAAAAGTTGGTGTTGAGAGAGTAGATGGAGAAGTCGATCCACATGAGCAAGATGGGTTGTCTAGGTTTTACTATAGATGAGGATATCATCAAACAAAACTAAGACAAAATGACAGAGAAAAGGATGGAAGACATGATTCATGAGGCTTTGGAAAGTGGAGGGAGCATTACACAAACCAAAGGGCATGACCAAAAACTCATAGTGGCCCTCATGAGTTCTAAATGCAGTCATAGGAATGTCTGCCTCGTTCATACGGATTTGGTGGTAGCCAGAACGAAGATCAATTTTAGTAAAGAACTGGGCGCCACTCAATTCATCCAAGAGGTCCTCAATGATAGGAATGGAAAATTTGTCTTTAATGGTGAGTTTGTTGAGGGTGCGGAAGTTGGGACACATGCGCCAAGAACCTTCTTTCTTAAGGACCATGACCATGTGAGAAGAGTAGGGGCTCGTACTAGGGAGGATTCTAGATATAAAATAGTATGCAGAACATAAATAATTAGCTATAAATGGAAAATAAACAACGATATAACCATAACAACACCAAAAATAATACCAAAATAATGCCATAATAACACCAGAAACAGAACTTTGATTACTGAGAGAAATGTTCACTTGCCTCTTCAAGGGGGAAACCTCCAACAGAGCAAAGCTCTATTACAATAATATCCCAGAAAAAACTTCTCATACCCTCGACTCCTATGTATACTAAATATGTCTATCAAAAGAACAATCTAGAGGAAGATCCTTCTAGAAGAGGAAGCTTCTATTAGGTCCTCTTACATTGGAATTATTCTTCCGTATTGTTAGGCCTTATAAATATTGACCTTTATTATATGGAAATATATTATTCTACCTATGTGAGGGCTTAGGTCCCTAACAAGATCATTGAAATATTTGTACTATTATGAGACCAGTATTACTAAGGACGTTATATATATACAACACTAATTATTACACTGCCATAGCATAATTAAAGCACAACATTGTTATAGCGTATAAGGTTCTTATAATCACCACTATTCCAATAATCAATAGAACTCTTATCAAGATGGGTTAGATTCCTTAATCAATGATAAGCTAGATAGTAAGGTCTTATCTCTCTAATCATGTTACTTGTAATGATCAAACCATTGTGTTTCCATAATAAGGGTGATAAGCATATAGGTAAGCTTGTTCGATTACAGTACTTGGATTATAGTCATACACGGTTGAATTTAGTGTTATTCTTGTTCATGGTAATTATAACAATTATTACAAGATTACAGATACTAATCTCATAAGGTTTACAGATTATTGATTTACTTGGACCTTATAACCTATACAATTAAGATTGCATGTAAAGAGCTCATACATATTTCTCCTATATAAAGCTTACATAAGTATAAGTAGCTTCCATAAGATTCCATATCCAAGCAGCTTGGTTCTAGTCTGTTTCACTAGTTTCATCACGTAGCATACTTGTTGTAATTATGAGAAGCGTCATAGCCATAATATTAGGTACATATAGAACCAATAGTAGTTATGATACCTTGTCTTATACTTATACAAGATTAGTGATCACTAATGACACTTGTAGAATCTATTCTAACCACAACACATAACCAATAGCCTAAGTGATATGTAACCATTACAGGATAAGCTCAATAAGAAGGTAGTATTCTCATAATTGTTGAACATTATTATCTATACTACCATCTATGTTTCCCATCTATACTAACCAACTAAGTTTTTCCATATTCATTATACCAATCTAAGCTAATATAGCATTAACTATGGGAATAAGAGTCATTGATTATGTCATAGCAATTCCCATAAGTAATAGGTAATGCCATAAAGATAAGAGAGTGATATATTAGAGAATAAGTGGTATCAATAATTAGTATCTGTATTCAGTGATTTCATATCATCATTTAGCTAAGTGTTACCCATACATAAGCTATGAGAAAATCAATCATGTTACTCGGCATCAATAATCACAGTAATCATGTAGAACTCGTAATCACTATGCACACTTGTGTCAAATATCACTAGTAATCCTATTAAAATAATGTTCTATTGGAATACAAGTAATAAGGGTAACAATGATTTGAATTATCTATTACCATGACCTTTGATCATATTGAATACGATAAAATCATTAGGGATTTACTTACATGTAAATAATGTAACCTGCAATATGAATCACCATTAGTAGTCTTGTGTACTTATCCCTTATATGTTACAAGCATAAATTATCCCATAAGATATGAGAGATCATATTGTTGAGTAAGTATCAATTACTATGATGTTGGGCTTATGTGTTAAGAGCTTACACATTATCATTACCATATGTATTAGTGATAAGTAACAACAAGAGGTTATTTGTATTCTACATATGTAACTAGTATAACAGAGATCAATGCTAAATTTAATTCATATGATGCTTACAGCTTAGAGAATAGCCAATACTAGTAATGTAATCTATACTAGTCTCTATGTTCTATTCCCTATGTGAACTAGTGTAATAAGAGCTTCTAGTATCATGCAAGTGATTACAGTGTATTCAACCTTATGGAATATGTAGAACCTTTGTTATAATAGGTAACAACTTATGTTAGTTACATAATCACAATACTAGAATCAATGGTCTTGAAACATGCTATTACTGGTGTTATTAGACCCATATACCTCATTATCTATAATGGTGATCATTGTAGTTATATAATCATGATGCTAGCTAGGAATCACACATAGTTACTTTCTTATCACTACTAGTGGGAATAGAAGTAATGACTCAATAAGCATCACAAGTAAGGAGCTTGATTACAGTATACCTTACAACAATGTTGGGGTTCATTTATGTGGGGTATTAGACTAACCAAGATAACGGAACTAGTTCTTCTAGGTCATCTAATAAAGGCATTGTGAATAATCAAAACATGACAGAAATAGAATTGTTGATGTAATGAGAAGCCTGAGCATATAAGTAACAATGTAACTATCTAATGACACAAGATAAGTAAATGATGTGTACCTTTTCAGAAATTTGTTGTGGATTTTGGAGGTGGACGCCCTTCAAACCTACATATGTCAAAGACAATAATAGGTTAAATGATTGAATAATAAATAAACATCAATGAGATTGCATTTGACAAAGAGAATTAAACATTATATGACTGAATAATAATTAAGCATGTATGATGCTCTAGAAATACTAAATGAGAATACCTCATGAATGAGCTCCTCTTGGTTTCGAAAATAATTTATTCACTACTAAAAAGGATCAACCACGTGAAGGTGGAAGCTTGTTTGGCCTCTGCTCTGCCCTCCCCCCCTCACATCACTCTCAATTCCCCATACCCAATCATGCATAACAAGTATCAAAACAATAATTAAAGGTAAATGAAAGAAAGAAGGGACATCTATACATAACATACAAGGCCCACACACAACTAGCAAAACAAAAAATTATAATCAATAATTTATATTAATAAAATTTGCATGTTGATATGTATAATATGAATAAAGTATTTGGTACTTACAATTTGAGCTTTTAATCTCAAGTAACCATCTTGGTGAAGTTTTTGTTGCCCATGTTTTTCTACGCTCCCAAAAGTTGCACCATGATTTCACTACATCCACACCTACAAAAGGTCATATGTACCTTTCATTAAATGAGAGGGGCAGAGTGGTAGAGGGAGCGGGAAAGGGAATAGGAGAGATAGTGGGAAGGAAGGAGAGAGAGAGAGAGAGAGAGAGGCACGGGGGAGAGAGAGAGGGATAGGGAGAGAAGGGGAGAGAGAGAACAAGAGTGAGATATGGGGCTAGGGAGTGGTGGGAGAGAAGGGTATATGTGTGTGAGAGAGAATGTAGGGGAGGGAGGGAGAGAGTGGGGGAGAGAGGAAGAGTTAGGGAGAAAGAGATAGATATAGAATGAGAGGTGGGAGACAAAAGGAGTAGATTGGGGGAGAGAGGGAGAGAAGGAGAGATATTGAATGGGTGACAATGAAATAGTGATAAGACAATGATGGATTGAACGAAAAGGACATATGACCTTTTGGAGGTGTGGATGCAATGAAATAATGGTACAACTTTTGGGAGGGTGGGGGGAAGAGAGTGAGAAGGAAAGAGGAATGTAACTATCTAATGACAAGTAGAAACCGAATAATTAAACTTAAATGACATGGAGGGTTGTTGCTATGTATCAGTATATTTTTGTAGGTAACTAATACAATTCAACTAGAGGTTGGAAACCATTAATTCAGATGAGATCCATAGTTCAAATTGCACGAGAGGGTCATCACCTAAAATATTTAAACCAATGATGACTCAATGACTCCCAATGACAAGCTCTAAAGAATAGAGTTCCATCCACAATGCATACGAAATTCACCCAAAGAAGGATGAGGAAAAACCTACTAGTGAAGATGACCATCGAAGCACCAAACCTACCAATTAATACTTGTATGATTTATAATTGTAATCAATCTATCCACAAAATTTCATTTAGAATATTCAGGACACAAACAATTGAATGTTATTTTGGAGCTTGGAGTCGATCTATTTGGTAAAGTCAGATTTAAGATGATAAAATATAGAAAGGAACAACAAGATGATAGAAAAGGATCACTAGCCAACGCTTTATGTATTCACACCAATGGTACATATTTATAGTACAATGGGTGATGCCACCTCATAGAGATATTTTCTCTAGATCCTAAAATCATGCATGATGACTAGGGTAGGCAATCTTAACTAACTCATTAGTCATCACTTGAGGATATATTACTAATATCCTAAATGAATAATACAAATATAGGTGACAATTAGACTTAGTGATTGGTTAAGGTAAGCCATAGGCTAACATTCCCCCCCTCAATCACAATTCCGATCAATAATACCAGGAATGAAGCATAAACTAGTATCATTTCCAAGTCTTCATACTGAAACTCCTTAGTTGAGCCTCAATGAAAACTGCCTGAAAAACCACCAATCTGGATGTTGAATGGTTCATCTAAAATGAATTGGAAGAGAGCTGAGATGTGGAAGTGAACAACTGGAATATCTGAACATTCCCTGATTGCTTGACAATTCGATCATTTTGCCAAGTATTTGAGCTAGAATAATATAATGTCTTATGTTAATTGGTGAAATGTAGTATCACCACTCTACCATCAATGTATCACTGAATTTCTCTCTGAATCTTTGGTTTGGGATAACCATTGATCAATTGATACCATCTATCTGATGGTTTTTGGATGACCACTAACCAATTTTGACACTTTTAGGTGTCCAACAACATCCCAATCATGTATTATGTGTATGATTCAATTGCAAGTCATTGAAACATAATTCTTCCATAATATGCCATCTATAGAATGTAGTTGCCCATCTGGAAAATTCCATGCCCATCTGGCATATTTGTTGTCAAAACTTTCGGTTTGACAACCATATTCAATTCCATCCTCAATTCCCCCCTTTGTCAGCTAAAAGGAGAGACTTTAAGTGGTTTCTTAAACCATCTTCACTGGAATTTTGAAATCCCTCGCTTAAGGTACATAAGAGTTACATCATTGTACTCCCTCTTCTAGGATTAAGAGAGTATCATACTTATTCCATTTGTGTACAACATGAAGTGGGCATGCGGAAAAAAACACATATTATCTCATCCTGTGAGGGCCATGCTCGAAAGTTATGCCATAAGGGGACTTATGTGAGGTACAAAAAGGCTATGTGTTGCAAGATTGGTCTTTACTCAAGATTCAATTCTACAGTAAGACTTATATAATCACCTAGTTGTTGATGACCACCTCCAAGGATCGATCCACTCATAGTGAATCTTCAATGTTGCAGGTTTCTTCAGTGTTGAACATTTGTTTGAAGAATGGTTATGTTTGCCACAATGCTGGCAAGGATGGAGATCAAAACACCGATTATCTTTGTGACCAACTCGATTTCAATGTTGGCACTTTACATTATGATGTTGAACTGGAATAGGTGAAGTTGAAAATTCTTGCAGGAATCCAGCACTTTGGAATTTGATTGGTTTGGAATAATCAGGAATATGAAAGGTGACTTCCTTGTCATAACCAAGTCTTGTTCTATTCTTGTTGTAGATTATTTCTTCTGAAGGTCTAATGATGGGCCTGGAAAAAGAATTATCAACTTGTTTCTTTGACATCTGTGAAAGTTGATTTATAGCATGTTGTTGCATCATTGAAAGGTTTTCTTCACTAAACTCAAAAGAAAACTCTTGAAATGTAGGTTCATGAATAGATGTATTTTCCTGCGTGTGGAGTTGTCTTACTGAGTTTCTCCTTCATTGATTCTTGATCAAAAACATCATCATCATCATCTTCATCATCATAGAGAGGGTTGTGTTGAACAAAAACTAGTTCAGAACACTTCATTGGTTGTTGATTTTTTAGATCTATCAACTCATCATTCAATAGATGGGATTGATCTTGAAGAAGTCTAACTTTAGCTTGTGTCACTTGTAAACAAGTTAGCACTGATTGAAGAGTTCTTTTGTTCAATATCATTGTGTTGCCTTCAGTGGTGTTTATTAGAGTGTTCAAAAACTCTAATAATTCGAGACTTCGAGCCATTTCAAAACACTAAATGAGGCCTCCTTCCGCAGGTAGATACCGATTACAATTTGACTTACAAAAGAAGGCTTACTTGCAACTTTCTCACTTGAATCGCTCTCTTGAATTTGTCACACTCATTTGAATTTGTTTCCAGGAACGCACTCATTTATACTTTCACGCTCACTTGAAGTTGTTTGCTTGAACTTGCTTCGAGGAAGTTGAGAATGTTGGTTACCACCGAAAATGCATCCCAAAGTATTACAATGATTGATTGGTAGGCACAACAAGTGGAATTTGGACTCAAGAAATAGAGGGTGTCAGGTTCAACCGAGAATTCACCCAACAACAAAGTCAACATAAGTTTGATACTAACACTTACAAAGGACTATTGGAAGTTTACAATGAATGTTGATTCCAAAATTGATCTTCAAATTTTAATGTTGGACAATGTTTTGAGTTTGGTTCTCCTTTGATTATGAGCTTGTTTGTTCATTGTTAATGTGATTGAAAGTTGTTTAATTGAGTGCTTTGATTGTGTTTGAATAACATGAATTATGCTTGAATTTCCTTGCTTGGTGTGTATTTGTGTGTCGCGTTAAATGATATTTGCAATTTATTATGTCAAAACTAGACATAAGCATCATAAACCAACCATGAAAATATTCATCATCACAAACAACGACAATTGTTCGTAAACCTCCTTATTCTATTTCAGGCGAGGTCTAGGACGAAGAAAAAAAAATGATCTATTATGACTATCCCTCTTACGATGACTTAGTCCAAATACATTTTGAAGCTTTCATGAGATCACAATGGTGTATGAATTACAATCCTTCTTCTGGAAAACACCTATACCAAGGTAAACGCACTCAAACATTTACCATAGTCCTTTCATAAAACTTCCATCACACACAACCCATCTTCTTCCTTGGCATATCTATTATATGATTCATGTTTCCTGTGCCTTCCTAGGTACTTTATGTGTTATTCCAGAACATGAGACAATTATTATTGGTTATACAAATAACAATTAAAAAAATACCCATAGATTCCTCTCTCAGATTTTATACAGCTCTATACAAACAGAATGAAGTTACCTTGAACTGTGTTGATTGTTGAGACTTCTTCTAGTATTTATAACCCTTGGTGCTAGGCGACTTTACCTTCACAGTTTTCTTGCAATGGCTGATTCCTTTTTTTCTAGTGATTCCCTTCAACGATTCGACAATGCTCTTCTCAGATTGGGCATAATTCCAATCTCTATTCAACCCTCTATACGCTCCAATGCAGCAATCTCCATCAAATCACAATGGTTGTGATCTGAGAAAATTGGATCAGAAAGAGACATCTCTGCAGCGTACTCTCCAGTTGTTGAGGCAGCGCATTCCTCGGAGCTTACCCCATCTTCATACACATACCTCGGCCTCTAATTCTTCTCTCACACTAGAGATCCATGCCCACTATGCTACTCGACATAACTCTTGAGTTTGGGCAATCTCAAAAAATGGACTGTGGCAGGATTTGATCAGTGCAAGGAGAGGTTGATATTCCTAGAACTCTGGTCCAATTCAAATTAGAGAGGCCCTATTTGTGAGGTGTTCATTGAGCACATCCCGGATCATATCGTTGAGAACAATGAGCATGATTATGGATCAGATCGTTGATATCAATGAGATCATTCAGAAGTTTCAAATACTGCATAGTATCCTTCAAATTGATCTCAATCAAACCAATCACCAAAAAATCAAGACTGCTTAACTGGCTATTGAGGAGTGCCAAAATCGCCAAAAACGGAAAATAAATTTGCAAATTTCACATTCATTGAGAGCCGAATTTGGAAGTACACTTGAGATCTGCGTGATCTTGGGATCTACATCGTATTTCTGCGAGAAGAATTCAAGGAAAAACCCTCGTTCTGCTATTCAGAGGATAGAGGAATTTAACGAGGTTTGGATGATAATGGCAATATCCCAGAATCATTCTACACCAATGGCAGGTTGAAGTTTAGAGTAGTTTGGACCATAAGATCGTTAATTACATCTTCTGCAACGAATTATTTGTTGCAATAGATTATTTCTGATCATCCAATGCTTCAGAACCTCGTTCTCACCGATATAGATGGATAGGGGGTGATCTGTATGGGGAAAGCACAGTTGCGAGAGTTTCTATATGAAATGTTAAAACAAATTCCAAAGCTCCAATACATTTACCTGTCTGTGTAGATTCTCCTTCGAATGATAACCACATTTTCAGAATCTCCACATGGTTATTCTCCCAACATATTCGTTTGATTTCCCCAACAAACTTATCCAATCAAAGGGTCCAAACGTTCCCAACTTTGATCGCTCCCCTTCCTTCCAATTTGCATAATCTATACGTAGGCTACCAATCCACAAATTCGTCAATGAAATCAAAATTCATGAGCCTGACCATTAATTTCCCAACAAAGTGTCATCGTGATTTCAACACAGAGAAATCGTTTGTTTTCAAGACAAATAACCAATCAACAGTTGACAAAAGAAAACTCCAGTTTTCTCAAGCTGACCACACCTTGGTCAACAATCAACCCAGAATGTTCAATGAACGATGAACTTGACAATATTTCTCAACGCAGAGCAATCCTCCACAAAACAAATCCACTAATTACTCCATTCAACAGGATTTACTCCAATATTAAAAACGTAGACACATTCAATGGCATAATGAATTCTATTCATTCATTCTATTCTCGACATATACATTTGCTCATAAACCTCTCGGCCTAAGATTCTCTATTCGCCTCTTTTTGGCCTGATTTGCATTGCTTGGCCAACTTCCCCTATCTCTGGCTGGAACAGTCTTCGTCTCTTGTAAATAACATTAGTGTTATTTCTTTTCCTCCAAGAATTCAATCCTGCTCTTCTTTCCTCTTCCAAATAACAAACCATGTTCTGATACCAATTGAAAAAATATAGACATGAACAACAAGATGACGGAAAAGGCTCACCAGCCAAAGCTTTATGTATTCACACCAATGGTACATATTTATAGTACAATGGGTGATGCCACCTCATAGAGAAATTTGCTCTAGATCCTAAAATCATGCATGATGACTAGGCTAGGCAATCTTAACTAACTCATTATTCATCACTTAGGATATATTACTAATATCCTAAATGAATAATACAATATAGGTGACAATTAGACTTAGTGATTGGTTAAGGTAAGCCATAGGCTAACATAAGCCACATTCTAGGCCGCAATTTTTTATTTGTTAGACCTTTTTCATCGAGGAATGTCAAAAGAAGCAAAAGACCAACATACCAAAATGGCTTTCTCGATTGTAATTCTACAATCATTTGACTTTTTAATTTGTTGAAATCGCTAGAGGTGATTGGTTTTTGAATAACAGTGGACAGATCTAACTCACAATGAAAGGATTTAAATTATTGAACAAATTCTCTGTGTATTCACTTATTCCATGAAAAATTCCTTACCTTAGAGAAGTGGCTTTTGTGAAAGAACCATGCATATGTGGTGTTCCATAAGCTAGGTAGTTCGAAATATGGTTTTTGTTCTATTGTCATTTCCAATACCACCACCCCAATTTTATACATGTCATGCTTCTATAGCACCTCTATAATGTAAAACATATCATAACTTATTTGTCAATTAGAAATGAGGACAACCATCATTGGTTTTTATGCACAAATGTGAATTAAATCATCATCAATATTCAAGGAAAACCATGCCACCTAAAATGACTTGTTGGTGCTTCATAAGGGGGAAAAATTCCACTTTTTCCAAAGGCCATTGGGTTTAGTTCATTAACCTATTTCTTTACATCCAAGGAAGACAATCTCTTAGCCAATCAGAAGTAGTTTTATGTCTTACTCCATGACCAAAAGATAGTTTTATCCTAGATATTATTTGCAAGAAAGCAAGAGTCCCTTGTGGTCATTATTGTGGCTACCTCCCGTGGGATCATTTTCTTTCTAGTAGCATCTAGCCTTAGTCCCACACATGAGACGGGATACTACCCCTAATTTAATTTAACCTTTCTCCCAAGAGCTATTATTCATCTAAAGCTATCTAACCAGTGCATTGTATATAACAATTATTAAAGTAATTTTGAGTATCATTTTCCTTCATTACTTTGATAGACAAACCACATTGAAATGAAATGAATAATGATTAAGTGAAATATTCTTCCCATATCTTTGTTGGGTTTGGGTGTGTGGATCCCAACTATTATAAATAAGGTCATTGATCAAGTGGTGGTTGTTTCTTTGTCTTTTTTGCTTGAACTTCATATGGATTTTCACCAATTGGCTTGTAGCCAAAGAAAACATGAGAGACAATTCTCTATCCAAAACTAATCATGCCCCAATTCTCGCCAACCTTTGAGAATTCACTATATGGGATTCCACATTCACTCCTTTAACTCTGAACATATTCAATAAAGAAACTTGTGAATGCAACTGTTTTTTGCCTCCTATTATTCCCACCTACACCAAACCTAGAAATTGCAAAATAACCCCACATTTGCATTCACAACAACTAAGATAAAACTAATTGGATTGGGAAGAGGGGGAGGGGGAGTAATTATTTTCTAGTATGTCTTATCCTTAGTGTTTACTACTCAAATCAAAACCAAAATTGAAATACACCTCCATTAATGCTTCCTTTCACCTTCACTGCTTGATCCAAAGAAAGCCTTCAAAAAAGCATTAACGGCTGGAATTTTTCTCAGCTCAATAAAATTCATTGTGATTGATACATGTAGATCCTCTCCACCATTGGATGTTGATTCCTTCCAACTTCCTTCCATGTTGAGTTTGACTTGATTGATAGAAAAAAGATGTGTAGAGTGGTAGAACCCTTCAACATCATGTTTTAGGGAGACTGGTTTTAATTTTAATAATAGTTACATCATAGCCACCTCATTATGGTTTGGATAGACTATTTTTATTTTTATTTTTAGTAATATAAAATCCACCTCATCACCTTCTCTTTGTAGTGGTTGAGAGTTGGGACACTCATTTATGGAATTATCGAGAAAAATGGCCCCCTATGGAAGGTTCATTTGTACATGTGTGTCACAATCAAATGAAGAGACACAATGCAAATATATATTCATGTTTTTGGTAGGATATTGACCTACTGCAATAAGTACAATGAATATGATATTGGATGCACGAGCATTGAACCTGTTGGGTATGTGTTATATTCTTTGCATGTGTGTGTGTGTGGGTGCATCAGATACGACGACTACGTCTGACGATCCCTTCACCTAGGGCTCTGCCGTGTGCGTCGGGCGCTTTCCTAGGGGGGTCCCAGGGGGGGGCAAGTATGCCCCCCCTGGTTACGCGGAGCGTTCGGGGCAACGCCCCGAAAATTTTTTTTTGGGCGGTTTTTTTCTATTTTTAGCGGATTTTGCTATTTTTAGCTGATTTGTAAATTAATCCCGGATTAAGGGATTAGGGTTTTGGTATCTACGGAATACATAAAAACATTGTATATATTGTATGG